>ML807287.1:0-14510 GCA_009831015.1 Picea engelmannii
CTTACCTCACCTTATCCCTCTGCCACCCACAAATCTCCCCTCCCCCTACACTACCCTCTCCATACGCTCTCTCATCCACATTCTCCCAACACTTTAACTATTTTCTAAACTAATTCCTAGACTTAGCATTAACCAATGATAACACTCCACATGGAAACAAACAACTTGTGACACATGGAAGCTAAACATTGGTTACACATGACATATGGTGACGAATGAGAATGTGACATGTGGCAGATTGTAGTGACCTATCTCTAAGTGACATGTGGAAGCTGACTCATTGACACTAGGCGTTGGCTGGGCATGGGTGGAGGATGACTAAGGGTTCAAAACTTTAATTATTTAATTAATTTCCTAAAGGGTTGATTTATAAATCTCCATAGTATTATGTTATTTCTTACTAAGTGTATATAATACTTTTTAATATATATCACAAAGCTTCAAACATTCCCATACATGTGGGATAAGTATTATGAAAAAAACTCAAAATTTTAATAAGGAGGACAGATCTAAAATCAAGGGCCTAGATTGCCCCATGAGACCAATCGACAACTGTTGAGTTTTAATGTTATGAAGGTCATATATCGAGATTTGAGATCAGAATCAAGTAAAATATACCTCGTTGGAAATTTATTTCAACGAGGAAGATGATGGAATAGGTTTCAGGGGCTGAAATTGGTCACATTTTTCTTAGAAATTGGAAGAACAATCAATAATATTTTTATGGTGTGTTGATAAGTCTGCTTGACACCTCGACTTCACGAGCTCGTATCTTGAGATCTAGGAATCAAAATTTCGCACATGAGGAATCGTTGGAAATATAAGATGATGAAGATCACATCTACATTGGTTTCCATGGCTGAAAAGTTGAATATCACATCCAAAAAATTAAAACATAGTCTTCTCTTTAAAAGGGAAGTTAATTAAAAAATTTCAAAATAAAAGTTTATTAATTTTTTTATTATTAAAAGATGAAAAGGGCCCACTTCATATGTAAAAACATCAATGCATACTTGATACGTAAAAGTATCGGTGCGAATAACAAATAACACACCTTAAGTTCTTGAAATGATAATGATAACAATAATGACATTGGTAACAATATCATTGAAGGAAGTGATGTGTTTGTTGTCATTAAGAACATCGGTGTTGCTATTATAGTTTTTTCACACCAATCCATGAATATGTATAAACGATATCATTTAGTTCAAATGAATAGAATGCAACAATATCTTGTAGTGCTGAATTTTTCCATGTTGTAGGTATACAAATGCATCTTCTTCTTTTTTTACAACATGTCAATTAATTATTAGAAAATTAAATGATTATTTATAATAATATTGTTTTTTCTATATTAATTATTGTATATGGATATACTCATTGCATTAATATGTTGTATAATTTAAACAAATATACCAACTAATTACACCTCTATTCATTGTAACAATGTAAATCTTTGTTGATCCACATTCGTGATCAATATTTGGGTCCAAGTACATCTCTTTAATTTTTATTTTTATTTTTATTTTTTCTTCTAGGATCTCCTTACCTAGTCTTTTCATTTTCCTTTCAAAATTTTCCCATACTTAGTTATTTTCGAGCTACGCGGGAGTAGAACAAGTCCTAGACCCACATTTCCTTAGGTCCGCAAATCTGCAATCGCGTTGTCTACAATGTGCCTACAATACACACCTCTTACTTTCATGCCCCCCAAAATGCACCTCTTTACTTTTTCATACTTAACCGTTTTTCTTGAAATGCAGATGCGGGGCAACTGACCATCCCATTTACCTTTTTTAAGTCTCTAGACCCACATACCCGTCAACCTGCATTTTTGTGTTTTACAAAATACAGCTCCTATCTCCACGACCTGCAAAATGACAATCTCCCTTACGTAGTCAAATTTCTTTACTTCGGGTGCGGGCCATTTTCTTATTTCTTTTCATTCTCATACACTTGCACACCCATGTGCCCACCGGTCGACAATCCCATGTTCGAAAAAATGTACCTCCCATTTATGTGGCCAACAAAATGATCTCATTCTATATTTAGTTGAATTTCTTGTTTCGGTGCGTGAGTCCTTACCTTTCTCCATGTCTTTTAGTACCACATGCTCGCAAGTCTGCAATCTCGCATACCACATAATGTATCTTCCAACCTTCATATTGCACCTCCATACTACAACTTTTCATCTGCCACGACATCACATCAACACTTCCCATCTCATTTATTCCCCCCCGTCACATCAACAAACATTTGTAACAAATTTACCCGCTTAACGATAACTGTGACCTCAAAATGAGAACTCTATCCCTTAAAACCCATATGTTTGCATAAAAAACATGAAAATCAACCCCCAAATAAAAACGTGGTGCTACTAGAAGCACCATTTTTTGTAACTAGGTCAAGATATTTTTCAAGCATGGGCTTAAAAAATTAAATAGTTGCTCAGAAAAACCTTAAAATCAACCCCCAAATCAAAAAGTGGTGCTACTAGTAGCACCAATTTTTCTAACTCAATCAAAATTACAATTTTTTTCAAGCATGGCCTTAAAACATAAATTAGTTACTCAAAAAAACCTTTAAATCAACACCTAAATAAAAAAATTACGCTACCTAAAGAAAAATGTGTTTTCTAAACGTTGAAATTGTAGCTAATTACAACCTAATTGAAACTCTGGCCTTGACAACAAATCCCTATGCAAATGAAAAACCCAAAATTGGATCATAAATGGTCACTTGAAAATTTATTTACCAACTTTTTTTTAATTTACATTAAAAAATAAATAAAGAGAAAGAAGAAAATCTTCACAATTTATTTTTTTAATGAAGAAAAAAACACATTTAAAAAAAATATATTCAAAACCCTTATAAAAAAAATAAAAATAAAAATAAAAATAAAAAAAATGTGGAAAAAAAAGAAATGAAAAAAATTTTAAATTTCCCCAAAAGAATAATATATATATAGGGCGAGGGTGATGTTTGACATTTCCCCAACCTCCCAATGTGGGACTTGGGCCTAGCCCGCGGGGTGGTTGGGGCGATGTCGGACATCGCCCCACGACCGACAGACAACCAAAGTGGAGGACTGCGAGGGCGATGTCGGGCATCACCCCAGCTCCTCTACGGGCCTGGCGCAACTTTCGTAACTTCCACAAGACCTGGGCCAGCAACCGCAGGGGGGTTGGGGCGATGTCCCCGCGACCCTCCGACTGGGAGACATGCGACACAACTGTCTGCCGACCGGAGGACCGTGGGGGCGATGTCGGACATCGCCCCAGCCCCCCTGTGGGCCTACCCCAAGTCCCATGGCATGACTTTCTGTCGGCTGGAGGACCGCTGGGGCGATGTCGAGCATCACTGCAACCCCCCTTTGGGCCCGACCCAGGTCCCATAGCCACCACGAAACCTGGGAAAGCACCCGCGAGGGAGTTGGGGCGATGTCAAACATTGCCCCCACCGTTTATATATATGCAAATATATATAGTTATATTATATAAAGTTTTTTTTTTTAATTTATGAAATTTTTTATTTCAATTTTATTTTTTTAATTTTTTATATAAATTTTAATATTTTAGTTGTAATATTAAGGCTTTTTAAAGTAATTTTTTAAATTTTGTATTAAAGTTTTTATTTTAGATTTTTTAATTTGTTTATATATATATAATTTGTTTTTTCACATTTTAAAAGTTTTTTTTACATAAATTTGTTTTTTACTCTTTTTTTAATTTTTTCTCATTTTCTCTTAGTTTTTATATATATTTTTAATCTTTTGTTTTTTTTTTCCTCTTTAGTTTTTTAGGTTTTTCTCTAACTTTTTTTTAATATAAATTAGTTTTTTATTTTTTATTTTTGTTTTCTAATTTCAATTCTTTTCTTTTTCTTAGTTTTTAATTTATCAAAAAAAAATTATATTTTTTTGCTAAATATTTCAAAATAGTGTTATTTAACTACAATTATTTTTTTATGTATTGAAGTAAAGGTAAAAAATGTGTTAAATATGATATTTTCCACTATATTTAAAAAGTATGGAACCATAAATTAATCAAGGACACAATTATATGAAAAATCTTAATTTCAAAAAAGTAAATGATATACAACATTTTTAACATTGGATTAAGCATTAAAAAATTATTAAAAACACCATTGAACCAAAAAAAAAATAGAAAATTTTGAAAATAGATGAAAAAATATTGTTTAAAAAAAAATAGAACAATTTGAAAATAGATGAAAAAATAAGCATTTAAAAAAATAATGTGGATACATTGTGGATAAGAAGATTTAAAATATTGAAAAACAACCTAAAAGGGGAGGGAAGGTGCTACTAGTAGCACAACTTTTCAAAACGAGGTAAAAAATGTGACCCCCCAAAAAATGAGAACTCTACATAGTTCTTGTTAAGTTAGTAACTATGTTTTGTGAAGACATAATGTCATTATTAATTCGACGAAGATCCCGTAAGCTTGGTATTAAATTCGAAAATCTTTTCATGCAAGTCGGTAACCTTGAAATAAGAGTTTTGGTGATTAAACCATCAAGATTATACGTGGTAAATTAAATAGGGACTAATATGCCAAGTTGTAAATATCGACATTAGCGTCACTTATTGCCATAGCTAAAAGCAGTGAAATAATGTCAAGTAAGAAAAATGAGTTGTATTGCAAGGATACACTAAACACACTTGGGTGTGAGAACCAAGAGTTTCAATGGTCATGAGCATACAACTACTACAAGTCTCTTTCTCCAGCTAAGAAAAAAAGGAACCTGATTTGGACTTAAGGCATAGCCTTAGCTGGTTGTGTTCTAGAAGTAACAAATTTTAGAGAGCTTATTCAATGGTGTGCAGATAAGTTCAACATGGAGAAAATGATAATTCAACTTCAAAGAAAACAACCCATTTCTTCAACTCCTTCAGTATTTTCCAGAATGTTACAACTTCCTACATCCATTATGCGGTTTAAAGGCGAAGAGGCTAATGAATTTTTGAAACAACATAAAGGAGGAGAAAAGTTTCTTAGCAATTATTTGGTGGGCTCAAGAAGTAACCCTAGTGTTTCCAAGATTGAGGTAAATTCATTAAAATACCCATATAAGAAATTTGCCTTGTTATTTGCTCGCATTATTTCTCTGGAATCTACTGCATCTGTACCAAGAAACGTTATATATGTCCTTCATTTTTCCTTGCATCAAAACACCATCATAGACTAGGGTCACATTATTTCTAGTGAAATTTCATTTCAATTAAATAATTTGAAAAGACCCAGAAATTTTATATCAAATCTTACCTCATTTTCACCATCGCTTACTGTCATGTATTTGAGGACTTGCCAAGGGAAAGGAACATATGGATTTCAAGATGGAACTAGTTTATGCCTAGTATGCAACTTTGTATAGACACAAAGCTTAGTATAACTTTTACTAAATTCACAATAATTTCATTTCAGAGTTCAAAAAATTGGTATTTGGTTCTAGTACATCAAGATTATCTTTGGAAGCCACCACCTTTCTTGCAAAGAAAGGAGTTTTGAGACTACCGAGGATTTTAGCATTGTTAGTTTATTTGGGGGTGAAGAAAAGCCTTTCCTTCTCCCATTTTATGTATCAAACAAGATTTTTGTTGAAGAAATGTCCAAGTAGTATAAAACCTGGGCCCACTTCTTCAACGAGAAGAGAAAAAAGGAGTTCATATCCCTACCTTGGAAAATTGGAGAAATCATTGTAAAGCATGTAACCCATTTGGATGAACTTGCAAGTCATCTAAACCAACTCGGCTTAAAAGAAGCCAAAGTTGTTGAGGTATTTTACGTGAATGATATGTTCACTACGCATATGGCATCGATTGGTATTCTTTATATTTCACCAAGATTGAGCAATTTAAAGAAGGAGGTGGAGATAATTTAGATCTCCACGAGACAACGATTGACCAAGCTTTAGGAAGAATTGATCAATACCAATTAAGGTTACCGACAACATGGCAGAAAGGTAGCAAATAGAAACCCTAATTCACCAATTGTTTCCCAGAAGAGTGCCCCATCAAGAATGAAGCATAGGACCAATGGTATTGAGATGAGAAAAGCGTCAATTGGAAGTTGAGAGGATGACGACGGTATTGACCCACCAAGGAAAAGTATTGAGAAATCTCATACCATTTATACCTTTGTCAAGAGAAAAATAAATACACAGACAACATGGTCAAGCATACCTGAAATCCAAGAAAGCCCACGAGCTATGGATGTTGATGAGCTTATTGAAGAACCCAATTGGTCTAAGCAAATATTGTTGGAAACTAGAGAAATTGTTGAAGCCCTAATCACCTAGGAACCAAAAAATTTAAAAGAAGAATTTGTAACTTTGCACCACGTGACTTACAATCAAACGTCCAAAAAAAATTTGCTTGAAAAAGTTGATACAAAAAATAAAAATTCATCAGAGAAATGGAAATCAATAATCGATTTCAATGGAGTTGCACCATCGAGAATCGCACAATTCCATGGTGCAATCAGAGAAGCCTTGAAGCAATCTTTCGATACTGTGGAAAAGGAAAATTTAGAATTCAAACAAAAAATAAAAGAAGCAGAAGCAGATTTAATACCAAGACCTTTATTTCCTAAGCCCCTAAATATGATTCAACCAACACTTGTTCTAGAAGACATCCCAGAAAACAACAATAAATGCAAAGGCTCATCAATCTTGTTGCAAGCAATAAGAAAATATGTTGGAGATGAGATACAAAAAAGGATAGATTTGATTCAAGAAATTTGGGATCTTGCTTAGAGTGTTGCCAACTTCGTAAGTAGAATTACAAATTTAAAAAAATATATTCAGAAATATATGGGGATTGATGAAGGATTCTACATGGATGTCATGGGTACATTCTCAAAAAAAGTTTCAAGCTTAAGCAATGCCTACACAAGAGAGCATAACCTTCAAATATCCGAATGAAACAAATCAATGCATGTTCGTTGCAGAGGATCAAAAAATTGAGAGAAATGATAAGTGAATTAAATGTTTAAAAAAATAAAAGAGGTGATTTATTCTTTAATTTTGTTGATCTCGCAAAAGAACTTGATGGCCCTAATCTATTAATGGATACAATGCCCTTATCAAAAGAAACATTAATACAACAACTTAATGTATTAAAAGTAGCTTGGCCAAATGAGTTCACCGAAACAATAGAGTTTTCCAAAGAAGAAGTCGAAAGATGGCTTGTTAGGTATATCAATAGAAATGATGAAGTGGATGACTCGTTGCATCAATCAGGTAAAGACTAGAGAGAATTGCAAAATGAATTGTTTGAGATTAAGACAAGGCATGAGATCATGGTTACCCCCTTGAGAGAATAAATTGAAGAATGGTTAAGAAAAACGTTAATCAAAATTACAGATCCAGAACAACAAGAAACAGTTGTAGCGGTTATGCCACCTCGGCCACAACAAGCATCTACAAAAGAGGCACCTTCAAGCAAGTGAAGGGTTACTGAAAATTCTCATCACAGTGAGTCAAGCAACAACTTTGTTCCTCCATTTTAGTCTTTTTCCTCTACAATCATTTGTCATATTGCCTTCCATTTCTCAGTAATATTTGAAACTCGGGCTGATCTTTGATTGTTTTTCTTCTATCTTCTAGGTCTTTTCATTTCATGGTCCGCGGGATCCCCATCCCAGTCCTCTTTGAAGGAAAAACACAAAACTTTACTTTTCATACATTTACTTTGTATTTTTTTCCTTGGAATAATCCTTGGGGAAACCCACTAGGCACTTCCCCTCATTTCGAGAATGGTATCCGGGGTAAACCAAATTTTGTAGAAAGCCGAGGATTTTTCAATAGTGTGCTCAATTAAGAGCTCAACTTTTCGCTTGTGGGAATTGAACCTGGGTGGGTGGGAAAACACCCCTCAACACAAACCACTCAGACTAAACCGAATTGACAAGACATTTACTTTGTATATTTAAAGACTTATATAATTTTTGAGGTTCCCAGAGAACTATTTTGGGATATACATTCTTGTAATCCCAAAGACTTTGATTCAAGCATGAGATTTCAAGTGTGTATCTATCATAATATTTTTTGTGTCTAATGAAATGACCATTTAAAGTTCTCTACCATGTGTTGTTCATAAACAGTACATGCTCTTTCAAAGCCATTCCTCATGTTGTCTCTCAAGATATCTTGTATTGGCCCCACCCCATACTTTGTTTCCTACAAGTTTTATATATCATAAAAAAACATATATATAACTAAAGGTTTATTGTTGTTCCATTAATTATAATATAAGAGAAGAAAAACAAAATAACTACTTACAAATTATTCAATTAACCCTTGGTACTCCAACATATACTCACAAGCCATACATAATTCAATATCAATCAAATGTTCAGATGGTTCTTCTTTATATGTTAGCACATGTTAAAAAACATCCATGGATGACTATAAATCAATTAAAATATATACATCAAAACAAATATAAATTCTTAAGTAAGGAAAATACATTAAGTACTCACAAACTTTGCAATCAATCATTTTCTACCTTGTCATCACGTCTTATGTGTTGAATGAGTTCTATTTTATTTTCTTTTATACAACAACAAAACATTTGAAAATTAATATTTCATTTAATAATTAAACTCTCTGTTTATAGAAAAAAAAACCATGAATATATACATTTGATGCACATTGTTGTTGGAATGGTTTCTCCTATGATGCAATTATGTTCATTTCTTTGACCATATTGTAAACTTTTTTCGACATCCATATGTTGTAGGTGAATCCCCCTGCAGACAAGTGGATTTCCTCTTGGTCTCTAGACTCCTAAGGCCAAGACAGAAAGTGCTTAACATGGACATTGACTTCCTTTTAGATCCTATCAAGCTAATGAATGAAAGAGAAGGAGAAATATATGTACCTTATTAGCGACGTTTGTCCTTGCAAAATCTTGGCTGAGCTTCGATCCTGAGCTCCCTGATAGATCCTTTAAGACAAACAAAGATACAATGGACTTCCTACTCTACTGAGATTAGCTCAATCATAGATCCATCTACTGCATACAAACTCATATGGAACAAACACAAGTTTGAAAGAAATAGGCCAAGCATTGATTATTTAATGAGAACAAGTAAAAGTACTTACAATCCTTTAAATGAAGGTGCAACAGCCTCTTCCAGTTCTCCTTGTCCAACCCCTTTGCTCAAATAATCTCCACTGATTGCTTTGATGACATCTCACTCATGAGATCATAAGTTTGATGTAACCCTCAATCTCCATTGTGCCTTTAACCATGAGAAGGCCTCTTTATATAACCTTGGAGAGGTCCAACCACTTGAGATATCTTTGGGATAAGTTGAGGATTCCTCTCCTTCAATTGATGATCTCCCCTAAGATCATGCCTTGACCTTCAGGAATTGAGAGATTCTTCCCTTATTTGCCTCAACAAACCCAAAATTTGCTAAAAAAAGGGTAGCGCTCCCCCATAAGGGTGCACAGGGCGCTCAAGCACTCTCCCAAAGAGGCTCATAGAGTGCCACCACTCCCTGATAGTGGGTAGGGGAGCGCTCCTCTCCAAAATCCATTTTTTTGTGGTTTTATCAATGTCAAAAGGCTTGTACTTCCTGTCAAGTGATTTCTCTTCTTCCAAACTAACCTTTGAGGTGTCTTAAGTGTCTTCATGATGTCGTTAGAGGCACACCATATGCAATATGGCAGTATGATGTTTTTGACACTTACAACACTTATAGTCAAGATGCGACACTCGCGGACAAGATGCGACACTTATAACACTCGTAATGACGACACTTGCGACACTATCGAAGTGAGTAATTTTGAGGTGTAACACCATATTGGTGTGTTTTCTATATCGCGTTGATCATTCTTTGGAATTTGATCAATCTTCCTAAAAGATGAAAAACATAATAAAAAAATCGATTAATATTCGTACGAAAAATAAATATAACAAAAATTTTATTTTGGTATTTTTTTGGACTAGTGTATGCATATTACAAAAAAGCATGTTGAGAAATAATACTTCTTAAATTATTATTTTTTGTTATTGTATATTTTTACTATTACAAGTCTCATAGATTTCATTAACCGTTGCTCCATAAACACTTACTATAGTTTATGTATAACCTGATTCTTAGAGTCATTGAATTGATTTAATTTTGATTGTAGAAGTAAAGAATGTATATACATCCTTTCCGCTATATCCCTCATAGTTTTATAAATGTGATGCCCCCACTCCCCCCCACATCCTCATTAACTTCCAACACCACTTGAGATGAATTGAGGTCAAATTTATTAACATTTACATCCTTCATAGTTTTTATCTTCTTAGGACAACTTTACGTTCCCTCATTGTTGATATTTGCACAACTTTCAACGAATGGAAAATCGAATGTTTGAAACATGTTAGTGATTATTTTTGAGAAGTACATTTATAGTAAAAAGCCAAAGAAAAAGTTCATATTGATCACCTTTTGATCCACCTAATTCCTCTCTTTTCAATATTGCCATAAAAGTTTACGTATTTTCCACTCAAAAATTGAACAATCTTTTGGAGTTTATTCATGTTTTTCTTTGCATGACACATATTATCTAATAAACATAATTTAAACTTACATATAATTTAAATATGTTTGTTTTATGTTAAAATTTAAAAGAACTTGCCATGTTCTCTTCTTGAGACGTTCTTCCCTTGCCCTCATTGTTATAAGTCTTTCCCCCTAATCTTCTATCAATAAAATCTTTCCATAGTGAAATACACAAATCATGAAATATGTTTTACAAATTAAGTAGAGAATTCTAGGCTAAAATTGTTTTTAAGTTAGGTGGTGTATAAAATACTATAACATGCATTGGTGCGTTTAATATAGACCCAAGCACGAATGCTTAATTATTGTACAATGTGCACCGATAAACTCCGTAACGTATTTTACGAAACAAATATTGGAAAAATAGTGCGCCTAGTATAGTATGTCGCATTGGTGTGACATCTATGTCTATTGCATAACACTATAGCCAGAAATATTTTTGAAACACTATGCCAAACGATGCACTTTGAATTAAAAAAAAAAAGCACTAGTGTGTTTTTTATGTACAGTGTGCACTACGAACCACGAAAACATTTTTAATTTTTTTTGGCAACAATAGGGTTTGGGATCCAATGCAATGAGTGGTCTCAATTCAACATATTCCAAAAGCCCCATATATAACTACACAAAGCCAATAAATATTCATTTCCTAAAAAAACAATATCATAGTCAAATGGTAGAGAGAATAGACCCTCAATACTAGATTTTGCAACAACATAACACAAAAGAGATGGAACAAGAAAAATAGGGTTTGCAATGTTGAAGGTAACTCTAAAACCCTTTTATTTTCTCAAAATTCTCTATAAATACTAATAGGAATAAACAAAATTTATGGATTTTTTTGAATCAAACAAGGGTAAATTTCATATGAATATAATGAAGTTACATACCTTAAATTCCTACTCTACATATTTGTATGTGACCTATGTTGATCCCTTGCAAATTTGGCTCTTCATAAAATACGTCCACTCCGAAATCTTCCCTGGTAAATCTCTCTTGCACAATCCTCCCCTATAACTTTTGGCAAAATAATGGAATTGAGATTAAGGTTTCCTTTTATAAACTAACTTTTACAAAATGCAATTCCCACTCATTTTTTTGCTTTATATTTCGACGCATCGATGATAAACATACACACAATATTGTTTTTTCCTAATTTGGCTTGTGGCGCGCCTTATAGAGTTAAGTGCATCAATGATATGTTGACATAAACACACCAATCAAACAGTGTACAAAGAAAATAAAAGTTCAAACTGCCACAATTAAAATTTTATTGTGGTTAGTTGCCAGTGCCTATCATAATTTTGCACACTGGTGCATTTAGAATACCAATACGAATTGGTACAGTATAGGTGAATGAGTTGCACCGGTTTCTAAAAAAATACCTTCAAAGCTTTGTTTGAAGTTAGAATGTTACATGCTTCCCAAATTTTCTTTTAAGAATGTAGACACATATTGATTATGGTTTTGGCTCAAATATAGGAAAAAACATGCTGATAATATCAAATGGTCAATTCATCATATTCTAGCTCATTTTTGTATTATTCCTTGTTGATCAACTTCTCCCTCACCATTTGCAGCAAGTCTAGATTATTTATATTTTAATTATCTCATTGAATTTATGATGCCTTTGCATGTGCATTTGAATGACTATGTATATTGAATTTTGTAGGATCCCGATTTTGGTTCGAGTTCAGATGGGAAAGAAATTCCACCAGTCTGAAAAAGTTGCAAGCTCTTATCATGAGCAAGATAAACATAATTACCAACTTGATGAGAATTGTGACCTCAAAATAAGAGCTCTAGACCCCAAAACCCATTTTTTTGGTCAAAAACATTGAAATCAACCCCCTATTCAAAAAGTGGTGCTATCGGTAGCATCCATTTTTTTGGGAGGGATTACAATTACTACCTTTTGCAACCATGGCCTTAAGAGCTTCATAATGTTGCAAAAAAAAACCTTAAAATTGAATCTTGAATCGAAAAGTTGCACCAACAACACCATTTTTTTCGAGGTTAAAATTACATTTTCTTTGAAGCCATGGACTTAACAACCTGTACCATTGCAACCAAAATCTTAAAATCAACCCAAAAATCAAAAAGAGGTGATATTAATAGTAACTTATTATTTTTTCAAACTTAAAATTACAATTTTTTTTAAATTGTGGACTAAAAGCCCAACACTATTGCAAATGAATCCTAAAAAGGGAAAAAAATAACGAAAAATAAAATAAAAATAGAAGAATAAAAAAAAATTGGGGGATTTTCTTTAAAATAAAATTAAAAAAATAAAAATAAAAAGCCCTTTTCGATGAAGTTAGATAACAAAAAGATCCCTACATGATCAGGTAGAATCAAAGATCATAACCGAAAAGATGAGTGACTAGAAAATGAGTTATATAGAAAGGTTGAAGAGGCTCTCAATACCAACAAAGTCATATAAAATAATGCAAGCAAGGATTGAAGGAGGAGAAAAGAAATTGATCGATAGCAACACTTCATCATTAGAAGGAGAAGGAAGATAAAATATAAGAAGGTCATAAAAAAATATTCAAAGAAATTGAGCTCCAATTTGAGGTGGTAAAATCTAATTTTGATAATATTCTCTCAAAATAAATACAATGTGTTGATGTATTTAGCATTGGACATGTACTTCCACATAGGCTAGGTGTCTAGCATGTGGAAGTCGTTCTTGTAACCTCTCAGAACTTTAGGAAATTCACTTTATGAGTTAATCATTAAAGTGAATGACCTCTTAAATTAATGTGAGTTTAATTAAGTTCAATTCCTAAGTTTTTGGCATTATTAACTTAAGTGAGTTGATTAAATCCTAATTGTTAGATCTAAAGTGAAGGTGAGATCTAAATCTTAGCCTTGATCACTTTAGAGATCTAGGGCTTAGAGTTAACTCAATATAATAAAAGGCATCCTAAGTGAGAGGATGAGATACACAAAAAGTACATTGGAGCAAATAAAGAATCTTTTCTCATGTGCTTGTGTCACACACAGAGTGAGAGAGTGAGCCCTCATTGATTGGGTGGAGAAAGAAATTCATCCAAGTGTGTAGGGCAGGGGCCAATGATAGGAGCAAAGGGGAAACAAGGGAGATAACAACAAATCACCAAGATCAAATGACTGATCTTGAGGTTTTTAGGGTTTGTCTATCTGTTGTTTTTGTATTTTTATTACCTAAGGTGGTCCATTTTCCCAAGATGGGAGCCCCGAATAATAATAATAAATCTCACAGAATTGGTTTTCCCTTCGAGTTTTTTTTCCAAGGGTAATTTACCCATAAATCTCTTGTGCAATGTGTTTGGTTTCAGTTTTATGCTTCCGCTAATTTAATTCGTTAAGTGACCTAGTTGTGCATTTATCCAATACATCGGTTTTATTTGGAACTATTTGTTGGGTGTTAGGTTCATAAAATTAACACAATGGAAGACAACAATATATTCTATCAAAGAGGAAGATTGATGAAAAAAATTCAAATAATGAAGAAAACCTTTAAAGATGGAATATTCATGAGATCAAAATCCAAGGATCAATTATGCCATAATTTAGTATCCATGACTGACAACTACAACAAGTTGAAAAAACAACAACAATGCATGGGATCAAATAAAAAACAAACTATACAACATCAATCTATCAAGTATCAATGCCAATACATGTCAAGGGAATTTAATACCCTCGAGGATATATATCGTTCTTGAAGCTCTCCAAGCTATAATTTTTTATCTCGATTCTTACATCATATGCCTATTGGGTGTGCCATCTCGTGAATGGAAAGGGTATAATGCAGACATCATATGATAATACCAATCATATTATGACATCGATGTTGTAGTGTCTATATACATCGATGTACAATGTCGTCAATGTCTTCCATAACCCCATTGTTTAAATCCTTACAAGTTACGTGGAAGG
>ML807287.1:15305-33481 GCA_009831015.1 Picea engelmannii
TTGACATATTGTACATGGGTGTCCATGAGTTAATGAAGTCTAATTATTCCACCATCCTAACCTCAAAAATTGTGAAAGCAATAAGATAGTAGTGATTTGGATTAGGCACTAAATATTTGAATACATTCCTCCTCATTCACCTTCTTAATTTGAATCATGAAATCAAATCTCTTTGGAGAGTGCATGCATGTATATCCGAAAGTGTTTTACAGTGGTTTTCAACAAAACTATAAAAAATTGTAGAATTTATTGAAAAGTGTTGGCACAGGGGAAGACCCAAGGTTCAATTCTCAAGAGCGCACCAACAAATCCCTAACTATCGGCCCTTTCGGAAACACCTGCGAAGCAGATGAACTCTCACCCAAGGTAGAGGCAGGGGTGGTTGCAAGACTCAGGTGTTTGCAACCTTAGCTGGGACACAGGTCTATAATTATATTATTTACCGAGCACTTATCATCGATCATTCATCAATATTCAACCCTTATTATACTTCGCATACAACATAGAGCATCACGGTGTACACTCAGATCTACAGTATTTCATCACTTAACCATAGTAACCCAGATCAGATCCAGTAGATCAGCACTAAGCATCCTCATACACATCAGATCTAACAATCATATATATCTAAGAAGAACAGAGTATAAGTGGATATATCAAATCACATAGCATAAGCAAAGATAAACAAAGTGAATCAAAGCACAGAGCATAACACATAGATTTACGTGGTTCACCCCCACCCTGGGGCTACGTCCACAAGATCTTCTTCTTTATTATCGTCTTCAATCTGTTACAAGTAAAAAGTCTCCAAAACCCTTCTTCGCCTAGGATAGAAGATCTGCACATCTCGCTAGATCCTTCTTCCTTGCATTACAACACTTAGCTTTCTATAGCAACCTCACGGTAGCTTTCACTTAGCCTTGCAAGCCTTACACAGTTTGCACAGAGCACTTATTCAACATCACATAGATGCACTACCAATTGCACTAAGCAATCACATCTACTACTTCTTACATTGCCTATCCTTCTATTTATACATTACAAAAGTGGGTCTAAGTGTGGGTAAACCCACGGGCTGACATCCCTTTCCCATTACATTTTCCCAAAAACCCAAAAAGGACCCAAAAGGAGGCCTAGCTTCCGCAATTTCCGCTTCGCTTTCCGCTTTGTCTTCAACAGATTGTCGAAGTCCCCAAAAAGGTCAATTATGACCAAGTGTTCCTCAAAACTTGGTCAAGGGCCAACAAGCCCCCAACACTCACCTGTGACTTGTCCCGAGTCACTCTGGTCTGATCAATTCCACCTCGAATGCCTCGATCTTGGCTTGAGGTGCTTCGACCTGCTGTAGTGCGACAACCTCTTGCTCAGTGAACTCCTGGATCACTGCGTCGTTTACTGGCCCTTCCACACGTTGTTCCGTGGTGATGACAACCTGTTCAAGCTTGACTCCCTGGATTTCAACTTCAATGAACAATTGGCATGCCTTTTCTTGGATTGGTTGAAGTCGTTGGGAGACTTCCATCACTTTACTTTGCAGCGTGTGTACCTGTTGTTGGACGGTGCGTTGTTCTGGAAATCTCTTCATTCTTTCAACTAGGGTCAAGGCCTTCAGTTGCGCCTGTAGCGTATCTGCGTGCTGCTTTTCTTCTTGGAGTTGTGTCTCCAATGCCTACAACTCTATATTCTTTGTGAGGTTCTCATAAGTCTGGGTGCTTCTAGCGCTCAACTGCTTGCATTCCAAGGAAAGGGTTTTTAATCAACCAACTACGTTGTGGGCAGTTGCCTCCCTTAGATCTCTTATTTCTTGAGGAGTCTCGAGCACGGTACGAAGTTCCATATCTGCGATGTGTTGTTGAAGTTGTTAGATTACTTCTTCAAGTTGTGCCACCTGTTGTGGGACATGTTCTTCAGTCTTCACTTCTATGACCGTCACAGAGAAAAGTGCTTTGTGAACCAGTTCCTGTACTTCAAGTTGCTCTGCTAGCAATTGGTCCTTGCTCTGTTGTAACTGTGCTTTTTCTTCATCCCACTTCGCTTGCATGGAAATATTTTCCCGTTCTGCCTTACTCTGTTGTTCTACAAGTGCGCTATGTGCTTGTGTCAAAGCCTGGGTGGCTTGTGTTGTGTCTTCTTGAGCTCGTCGAAGGTGAGCTTCGACTTTATCAGTGATCTGGTGTAATTGGGTGGGATCATCGCCTGTTCCTGTTGTTTCAATTGTCAAGGGCGTAGTAGAAACTGCTCGGCTGGACTGGAGTGCATGGTGCACTTCTTGAAGTTCACCCTTGATTTGGTTGAATACCTCCTCCTGCTTCACTTCTTGCTTTTCTGCGATCTCTAGTGAAGCATCATTCAACACAGCGATTAAGAAGTTGAAGTCATCCGGTGTGAGGGTAGTCTTAAAAGTAGTCCGAGTGGCCTTAGTTTTCTTTCGGGTTGAGGGCTTTGGTGGGGTAATCTTCCCTTTCTTAGAGGGATCCTCCTCTTCTCTAGGCAGAGTAACCTCGCCTTTGTTTTGCTCAACTTCTGTGCCACCTAGTTCTTCACCATCACCTCCCTGCACAGGTGAGATTGAAGTAGTTTTCGTGGATGTGCTATGGACATCTTGAACTTCATCATCCTTCTTAGTCTTGCTTGGTCTAGTTTTATCTGGCATAGATTCAGGGCTATCCACGTTGGACATTTCTGCGGGGTCCGCTGCAACAAGGAGGTACGCCGACCATTCCTTGGTAATCTGCTCCAAGTCTTCTTCTGTCAACTTGTAGCATGACTGGAGTTGTTGTTTGTGATCATCAGTGTGCGCTGTGATATAGGTGAAGTGACGGTATACGTTGAATTTTATCAAAGGTATAAACCTATGAAGTGTGCTTGGGGTGAGGCGTGGTGTAGACTGGATCACATTCTTCAATTGGTTGTAATAGGCATGGAAGGCGGTATTGGACTGCCACTGCTTGTTCATGTCACTGGAGTACCACAACATACAGAACTTCGCGGCCAGTGGTTCGAAGGGTTCGATCTCACGAAAAGTGGCACCTTCTGGTAGATCCCAGGCGATGAAAGCGATTAGTATGAGAAACCAACTAAAGTGAAACTCATACCCTTGGTCTTGCACTTCTCTGTAATCAATCTCTAGCTGGTTTACAAGGTACTGCACCCAGTTAATCTGTAGTCCCTCGACGCACTTCCCTGCGAGGTCAACTACGAATCCAGTCACTTGTGTTCGTCTGTTCTTGCGAACTAGCTTGCCCGTGATCAACTGACAGGCAAGGCACACTGTGCCACTCTAGATAGAGGCTACCTTGTAGCCTCACGTGCCTTTTTCAACATCGCCATAAGTTTCTTTTATCTTTTGTGCTAGTGCTCGATCTGAGGTATTTCCAGGGCAAAACTCTTGTGGGTTAGGGCCTTGCATACTAAGTCCTATGATTCGATTGATCAAGGTCAGATCCACAGTGATGTGGCAGTCCAACCATACGTATCCTCCATGGTAGTAGGACATTAGCAACTTGACGCGTGCGTTGACTTCCTAGTGTCTGCCGAAGTGTGGGATCTTCATTACGTTAAGCAATGTGGACTACGCGAGGTTCTGGGTTCATGACTGCCGGAAAAATCTTATAATTCTTGCCTTTGGTCCTGGTTAAGTACTTATGCGGGGCTAACATGTTGTAAACTTTACGATCTCCAAGGTTAAAATCACTAAATTTCAGTGTTGCGAGCTTATCCTAGTCAACACGAACTGCACGCACCCCTTTCGGAAGGTACGCGGTGATCAAAGTGTACTCGAAGTCTCGAGGTACACTGTCATGATTGATGGCACCGCTTAGAGGTGGTAAGTAAGTAGGTAGAATGTGTGGGATAAGCTTGGCATTTGCGATGTCATCCCTATTCTTGGTCTGTTTCTCATCACTCCGCCGGGATGGACCAGTGCGAGTACTGGAAGAGGAGGCCTGGAGTCCTCTCATTGATGATGCTTGGACTCATGTAGATAATCCTCGCTCCGACATGACTCTCTCAGTCATTAACTCAATCAAAATTTCTTCAACCACTTTCTCAGCAGCGCTGAGCTCGTCCGACATACAAGCTCAGGTCAACTAGCTCGGGTGTGAAATGAATTCAGAGACTACAATGAACGGTAAGGGAATAAGGCAATGATCACAGGGTGAAGTAATCTCAGGTTTTGGGCTCAAATTCTCACTTAGCAAAAAGTATTCTCGGTGCGTGGCTCGACGGACTAAGTAGTGAAACTTAGCAACAATCTGCTTGCAACGGGTATGAGGTTGTATTAACGTATGTCATGTTCATTATGGCGCAGTCTAACGGTCTAGTGGCGTGCCATAAATGCTTTCCGACCCATTTGAAGTGGCAGTTGAATGGTTATATTGGTTTACAACGATTATATTACTTCGCCAAGGCGAAGTGGCATATGTTGTTGTTCTGATATCCCTGCGAAGCTCCAATTCTGCAAAGTGTCCTGCTGTGAGGTACCCTCTGGGATCTTTCTATAATTTTTCAATCTTAGCCTTCTTCTTACTTATCTTTCTAGCCTTCTTTCCAGTGAGCTTCGTCTCGGTGATTCTCTTCCCATTTTGATTCTTATTTTCCTTGGACATAGTCACTTCATGATGGTGACATTCTCTCCTAGGGTTTAGGTATATCACTTCTTCTTTGTCTGGGGCAGAAATTTCAGCTTTTTGTGTAGCTTTGGCCTCGACATCTGGGCTTCTAGTGTCAGATGGCTTCGAGCGGTTCTCCTGTTCTTCTATCAACTGTGCGATCCTTTTAGTCATGAAATATTTTAACTCTTGTCTCTGTTGTTCTAAAACCTCTTCTTCTTCCTTTTTTCTGGCTTGATCTCTTTCAATCCAAGGTTTTCCAAGTAGCATAGTAAACGGGGCGTTGTCCTCAATGAATTTGATAATCTCAAAATCTTCTTCTATCGAAGTTCCACTGCCTGCCATAGGTATCTGAGCGAGTTTTCCACATAACATTATCAGTTTTCCTCTGAATAGTCTTATTCCTCCCAATGAAGGAATCATGGCAAGCTTCCCTATAGCTTCCCAAGTTCTTTCTGGCATAATGTTCACTTGTGTTTCTTCATCAAGAATACAATCAATGTCAAAGTCCCCTATTCTTGCTTCAACTTGCTCATTTTCTTTGAAGATCTCTGGTAATCGGACATCTTTATGTTCCTTCAGGGTTTCTTTCATCTATATTAATACTTTCTCTGATTCTTGTCGAGTTTTTGCCTTTTCTGGATCTGCCTTATGGTCTTCTTGATTCATATTCATCCTTTCAAGCTTAGCGATCATTCTAGGGAAATCCAATACCTCATGGTCCATAGCTTTGCAACAAAGGAAACTAGGTGTTCTACCAGGGCATTCCTTAGCTAGATGGCATGGTTTCCTACAACTGTAACATAGGGTTAATCCTCGCTTTCTTTTAAATGATCCCCAACCTCTTCTGTACTACGCACTAGAATTGTGATAGCTAAGTTGTAAAAAATTCTTTTTAGGATCCTGGATCCATTTGTTAGTCCATACATTCTTTCTATGCATATGTATAACATATCTATCACTGTACTTATCAGATCTATTCATATCAAACTTTCTTTCATCTATTAATGCCCTAGGTTTTAAGCTAGGACATAATCTATCAAACATACCTAGATCCATGCTTTAGTAACAAAACATTTCACTTATCTTACTTCTAGAGAGAACAAAGCTTTCAAATCTAAAAACTTTTAACTATTCTTACCTTTATTAGAGCACATAGCTTATAGATCTTACCTCTTTTCTGCAGATCTAACCTCTTTCTTTCATAAATTTCCACTTTTACTTTTCTTAGAGAACGGAGCATTTAGATCTCGCTTATTTTCTTCAGATCGGATCTTCCTTTCTTCAAATCTGACCTTATTCCTGGCACAAAGATTCACAAGTCGAGTAAAAAGCTGTGCACTAGGGAAATAGATCTACGCACAGAGCTTTCTTTTGCACAAAGTTTCTTCTTCCTCAGTTCCCAACAATCACAGTTTCAGGTCCCGACAACGAAACCATTTTTTGGCACATGGGCAGACCCAGGGTTCAATGCTCAAGAGCGCACCAACAAAGCCCTAACTACCAGCCCTTTCGGCAACACCTGCAAAGCAGATGAAGTCTCACCAGAGGTAGAGGTTGGGGTGGTTGCAAGACTCAGGTGTCTGCAACCTTAGCTGGGACACAGGTCTGTGATTATATTATTTACAGAGCACTTATCATCGATCATTCATCAATATTCAACCCTTATTATACTTCGCAGACATCACAGAGCATCGCGGTGTACACTCAGATCTACAGTATTTCAGCACTTAACCATAGTAACCCAGATCAGATCCAGTAGATTAGCACTAAGCATCCTCATACACATCAAATCTAACAATCATATATATCTAAGAAGCACAAAGCATAAGTGGATATATCAAATCACATAGCATAAGCAAAGATAAACACAGTGAATCAAAGCATAGAGCATAACACACATATTTATGTGGTTCACCCCCACCCTGGGGCTATGTCCACAAGATCTTCTTCTTTATTATCGTCTTCAATCTATTACAAGCATAAAGCCTCCAAAATCCTTTATCACATAGGATAGAAGATCTGTGCAACTCACTAGATCCTTCTTCCTTGTGTTACATCACTTAGCTTTCTATAGCAACCTCACAGTAGCTTGCACTTAGCCTTGCAAGCCTTACACAGTTTGCACAAAGAACTTATTCAACATCACATAGATGCACTACCAATTGCACTAAGCAATCACATCTACTACTTCTTACATTGCCTATCCTTCTATTTATACATTACAAAAGTGGGCCTAAGTGTGGGTAAACCCACGGGCCAACATCCTTTTCCCATTACATATTTCCCAAAACCCAAAAAGGACCCAAAAGGGGGCCTAGCTTCCACAATTTCCACTTCGCTTTGCGCTTTGTCTTCAACAGGTTGTCGAAGTCCCAAAAATGGTCAATTATGACCAAGTGTTCCTCAAAACTTAGTCAAGGGCCAACAAAAAGGAAATGCCTTTTAACATAATCATCACAAACAAGATATATGAAGAAGAAACATTGTGATAGAGATAGGAATTTGTCAAATAAATCCTTCATAAACCTTATCACAAATAAAAAATAATTACACTTAAATTTCATAAAATTAAATTACATTTTTTCATGTTAAGATTTAATAATGAAATGTCACCCCATTTTTTTTATTAATGATAACAACTTTTTCACAACTAATAAATATTTTTTTTTGTAAGTGAGTGTGAATTCTTGTATTACTGAAAGAAGTTATGATAAAAAAAAGAAAAGGGGAATCCCTTGATCTGCCAAAAAGGAAACTAGATCAGGGATCTTGGAGTTGCGTTGTCTAAGATAGCAGGGGGAGGGCTGGGCCACCACCATGGGAAACCGACCCAGTCCTTCGAAAACCAGTTTGAAAAACTAAACCATAACATATACATAAAATACATAACCATAAACCAGGGGTAGCTCCTACACTGAATACAACTTGACCAGGGGCTGAAACTGCGCTAGTCCAATATGATGGGATGTATTTCGTCACCATCCTTTCTTGCCTTGTTCTCCTTGCTCTGATCCACTGTGCGCGTCTTTCTGATACAAGTTGGTGTTCTGCTCCTGTCTGTTGGAGTGATTTCCATGTGGTGGACATAGTGTAGGTAAAGCTGCAATTGGCCTGCCAGCCGTTCTGTTTTTTCCTTTTGGCACCTCTAGTCCTCAGCTAGTCTTTTTGCACTGGCCTCCAGGTTGTTGAGGTGACTCAGAATTTCCGTGAGCACCTTTTTGTGGTCCCTGATAGCCTCCCTATAGTCTCTTTCCGGTCAGCGCTCATCTTGCCTATCAAAATTTTTGTTCGCCAGGCCTCCTCCACCGTTTTGTGGTAGAGGGTTGTTCTGGGTTGTGTGGCCCCTGGGTCCCTTATCCCGTCCGCTTCTTGAATTAGTTTTGTCCAGGCTTTGACCTTGTGTGTGGTGTTGATTTCTCTCTCCCACTTGTTGATGATAGATTTTCCCTTTGGATCGACCTGCGTGAGAAAGGTACCCTTGGCTTCTCTGGCCGCTTGCTAAATCCTTGTAATCCTTCAGGCGCTTGTCAGAGGTTCTTTCCCCTGGGGGGGCTCTCTTACTATGGGTTTTCTTCATTCTTATCATCTCGGCTTGTTTGTGGTGGTTTTTGTCTTGGGTTCTTCTCATGTTCCTATTCGCCCCTTCCTGGTATGTAAGATGGCCTCTGTAACTGCTTCTCTCTGGTTTGTGGCTATTCTTGGTGTTACTTCTTTTATGGGATTTCCCCGGTTGTGGGCTCATCCTAGCAATCATGGGCCGCTCATAAAGGTGTACCTTCTTATCCTTTTTCATTGTTTCAGGAGTGTGTGCTCTTGGGAGCCTTGTCATCATCCCTGCACCAATCCTTTGCCCTGCACATTGTACGACAATCATTTCCCCTCCCTGTATCTGTGCTTGGGTGAGGTGTACCCATACTTGACCATGGAAAACCCTTTTGTCCTTCATCCTTTTCCGCCTACTGATTATCTTTTCTGCTTTCCCACGGACAACCCCTGTACTTCTTCCTATTGACAGGACCATGTTGTCGAACCTCCTCTTGTTGTGTAACCTGAATCTGTATTATAACTCGCGTTTGGGTGGTGGGCTATCATATTCTTCTTGGATCCTACATGCCCTTCAGTTATTCTTGCGCCTCCATCCTCGATGTGGTCGTCCGTACTTCGATTGTCGTCAAAGTATTTTGTCGCTAGTTGGATGCAGTCTGTTCGGAACTGACCATTCGGGATGTTACTCCAGATAGTGTCAAGTTCTGGTCCTTCCATGTCAACCCCCTTGTTAGAGATTATGTCCGCCAATACATTTTCTTACCTCTATACCCAACGCAACTCCACTATGATCCTTGTCTGCAAGTGCTCCTGAATTTTTTGCAGGGAATGTGCCAAGCGCTAGTGCCTCTCAATTTTTCCCACTCTGGTACCGTTTTGGAGTCTCCTTACTATGTTGATAATCAGCATGGAATCTCCTTCCACTATGGCGTTTGTCATCCCTTCCCGGCTTAGAATCTCAAGGACGGTCTCCAGGGCTCTGAATTTCGTGACGTTGTTGGTTAAGTTTCCCAGACTCCCAGCGTACAGTCAGATGATATTTCCTTTACTATCCCTGATTACTCCTCCCATTCCTGTCGGTCATGGGTTATCTTTCGACGCCCTGTCGAAATTCAGCTTGAGGGAGCCTACTCGTGGTGGTTTCCAGTTTCACTCACTTACTTGGAGTTGCGGTGGTCGTATTACCTGATTGGGATTGCGTCTGTATTTCAGGTGGAAGGCTTCTAGGATTCATGAGTCCTAGTCTGTGAGTTGTGCTCTTCCTGTCTGGCAGTTGCGGCTCTGTACTGTTTCTCTTGTCATGGATATTATTATTTCCTTGATCTTCCCTTCCGTCCAGCTTTGATTCCTGAAGGTGCATCCGTTCCTTTCCTTCCATATTTCCCATATGATCATTCCCGGGATGAGGGTCCAACATAGATTCACCTCTTCATTTTCATTGTAGTTCTCTTTCTAGATATTGATAGTTGCGGAGATGTTACCTCGGATCCTATTGGACTGCCGAAAGATACCAGCCGCCCAGTCCCAGATTTTTTTTGTGTAGGTGCATTCATCAAGGAGATGGTTCGTTGTTTCTTCCTCGGCTTGACAAAGGTGACATCTGGAAGGACCTATGAATCCTCTTTTCCTTAGGTTTTCCCAAGTTAGAATTCGGTTGTGGAGTATTAACCATTGGAAAAAAATTATTTTTGGCCAATGGGGGTTGTTCCAAATCTTATCCCATTGTTGCGTCGGGTCTTCTTGGTCCTGGTCCGCGATATAGTGTCGGACTTCTTTTAGATTGAATTCGTCATCGTCTTTGTGTCCCCATCTCAGCTGGTCATTTCCTTCCATGACTGTAATTTTTCATCTCCCCAATTCCTCCTCCACCTCTTTTACTGTTGTTGTGGTTTGGTCTCTATTATGTGGGGTGAGAGTGTTCTAAATTCTCCATTTGTTGCGATCTATTTCTTGTTTCCAGTAATGGTAGACTCTGGTTTTACCTTGCGCGATCAACTCCTATTGGAGTTCCTCCCTGTCTGGTTTCTCCATTCTTGGTTCCTGTTGCCAGGCGTCCTCCCAGAATAAGGTTGTTTTGTCATTTCTTACTTCCCAAAAGCTGTGTCTGAATCCAAGATTTGTTGCGCCAGGCTAGGTTCCATATGGTTGAACTTTCCTTGGTGCCTCTAAAGCGGATTATGTCATGGTCGCATATGTTCAGGGCATACTTTTCCTTCCATAGGTTTACCCATGGTGTAGTAGTTTCTTTGACCCAGCGCCACTAGAGATTCACCCTGTAGGCGTCATTGGTCACTTGTGAGTCTTGTAGCCCCAGACATCCTTTGCTTTTTGGTTTACAGACCTTCTCCCAAGCCACCAGGGCCCATTTTTTCCTTGTTTCCACTCCTCGCCACAGGAAGTCCCTTTGGATGGTTCTTATTTTTTGTAGTATCCCCATGGGGGTTGGGAAAACTAACATCATAAAGGTTGGAATTGCTTGCAAAACAAACTTGGTCAAAATAAGTCTTTCGGCTAGGTTGAGGGATCTGTACTTCCAATTTTTCACCCGCTCCTGTAACTTGTTGATTATTCCTTCCCAAGTTGACATTTTATAAGCTTTGTCTATCAGGGGAATGCCCAAGTACTTAGTTGGGAGTGCTTTGCGTTCAAAGCCCAAGATGTTGGCCAAATTTCTTTGGATTGCCAGGTTGGTATTGAAGAAGAAGATCATAGATTTGGAATGGTTGATCTCTGCACCCGAGGCTTCCACAAACTCGTAGGCTTTTTCTTCCTTGACCGTGGGTATGCCATGAAGTAAGGTGTCATCCACGAACTGTTGGTGAGTGGAAGTAGGGCAATTTTCGAAAGGTTTGATACATGTTATTTCACATGTTGCGGTTGTGTTTTTTATGCTTCGACTGAGACCCTCCATCATCAAAATGAAAAGGAAGGGGGACAACGGGTCTCCTTGTCTGATGCCTCTTGTGGGCCAGAAAGGTTTGGCAGGGGCTCCATTTATTAGTAGCGAGTAGCTTGTTGTGGATATTAGGCTGACTATCCAGCTGATATAGTGCTGGGTGAAGCCAAAGGCTTCCAAAGTCTTGACCATATAGTGCCAGTTAATTTTGTCATAAGCTTTTGCTAGGTCCAGTTGTACTATCATTCCCCCTCTCTTCTGAAGCTTCAAGGTGTGGATAAGCTCGTGGGCATGGATGATATTGTCCATTAATTATCTTCCTTCCATGAAGCCTACCTATTCTTGTGAGACCAGTGTGGGTAGGAGGGGTTTCAATCTATTTTCTATAACTTTGGAGATTATCTTATAAACCACATTGCACAGCACTATAGGTCTGTAACGATCAGGGGTTTTGTCTTCATTTTCTTTGGGGATTAGTGTAATCATTGTAGCATTTAGCGCTTTTAGAATGGAGGCTGACCTTCTAGAGTCTTCCACTACCCTATAAACATCGTGTTTGAAAATTTCCCAACAGGATTTGACAAACTCCACTGTGAAGCCATCTGGACCTGGGGCTTTCCCATTGGACATTTCCTGGAGTACTTGGTTAATTTCCTCCTCAACAATGGGTTTGTTCAGGTTGTTATTTTGTTCCTTGGTGACCAGGTGGGGGATACGTTGGATTATCCTTTGTATGGCCTCTATTCTGTCTTGGTTGGGTTCCTGGGCTATCCCGTGGAAGTGGTTTACCAGAGTAGTTTCGATTTCCTTATGTGACTCTCGCTCTATTCCATCCTGGCCCTTAATCTTCGGGATTTTGTTATGGGCTCTTTTGGCCATGGTTGCTCTATGAAAAAACTTGGTGTTTCGTTCTCCTTCCTTTAGCCATCTAATACGGTACTTTTGTCACCAAATTGTTTCTTCATGTTGGCATCAATCTTCTTATTCCTGGGTCATCTAGATCTCTTCCTTTTTCCATTCCTCCGTATAGCCCTTCAAAATGCAGGTTTCCTAGAGTTTTTTCATTTTTTCTTCTGTGTTGTTTTTCTCTTGGTTTATATTCCCAAAAGTGTCCTTGTTCCACTCCTTGAGCCTAAATTTGATGTACTTTAGTTTCTTATAGAGGTTTAACATCCTTGTCCCTTGCTCTGGTTGCTCCTCTTGCAACCACTGTTTGATTCTTTCCTTGAAATTTGGGTGTGCAATCCATAATTTCTCAAATCTGAAGGGTCTGTTCTTTGGTGTGGTTTGGAAGCCTGCTTCCAATTGCAGTGGCCAGTGATCAGATCCCCCCTAGGGAAGGATTTTTCAATCTAAGGTTATCCCCTACATAATGATTGACTCTAATACTAGGAATTTGTCGAGTCTTGTTGCTACCTGATACTGGTTCATCCGTTTATTGTTCGAGGTGAACTTGCCATTATTAGTTTTGAGGTCTACCATCTCCGTTGTGTCTATGAACTTTGAGAATTCTTTTGCATCCCTATCCAATCTTCTTGTACCTCCTTTTTTCTCCGCAAGTGACGTGATGATATTGAAGTCCCCTGCCAGGATCCATTGGAGGTTGTTGGATTAGGTTTTAAGATATTCTAGGTCTCATATCATTCCTCTCTTTTCCTCTGACACTTGGGGCCCATACACATTAGTGCATAGAATCACCTCTGTGTTTCCAATGATTTTCATGCGAATCGTAAGAGTGTGCCTGGTCGCTTCGGCTTCTATTAGGCTCAGTACTTGTGGGTTCCACAAGGTGAGAATACCTCCTGCCATTTGGTGGCCTTCGATAGCCACCATCTTGTACTTGCGCCATTGTTGTTTGTTGATTGCCTCCATTCTATCTGTATTGCATTTTGTCTCTTGAATAAAACAGAGATTTGGTTATTCCTGCTTTAGTCTATTTCTAAGGAGTCTTTGCTTTCTCGAGCTGTTTAGGCCTCTTATATTCCAGGTTATAACCTTCATTTAAACATGTGGGGGGGAGTTGGGGAAGAGTTTCTTGATCTTACCCGAGTTTATCAGTAGCGCTCTAAGATCTTGTAGGGCTACGCTATTTGATTTCCTACATTTTTTCCTCTGTGTTTGCTTGGGTGAGGGTTGTGGTTGTCCCTCACCAGTTTTGACTCCTAGGTGTCCAATATCCCTATGTGTGCGCTTTAGTCCTCTAGATTTGGCTTCCTCCCTTAGTAGAAACAGGTACTGAATGCAGTCAAGTTGCTTTGTTGGTACATTTTCTACTCCCTGTCTTTTCCATTGCTCCAGTATGTTCGGAAGATCTATCCCTTCCCTTTCCACAAGGTCTCTGAGATCAGGATATTTTGTGCCTACTTCGCTTGGGGTCATTTCCGCATTTCCCTCTGCTTCTTTCATGGGGGTGTTGTCGTCTCTGGTTTCTCCATCCATTGGGGTTGCACAATTCCCCTGTTCCTTCTTGTTACTTTGTTGATCGATGGGCTCATTTGTTGCTTGTTCTCTAACTTCTTGAGCTTTTGTTGAATCCCTTTCGTCTTCTGCCCCTTTATTGATTTTGTCCCATCCTTTCATTTTATTCTGGGTCTCCGGGTTATCTCCTACTGGGGTTTTACTTTGATTTTTGTTTGCTCTGCTTCTGGGGTTCAGTTTTATAAACCAATCCTCATCCTGTTGTAGTTTGGGGTTTTCCGCTTCCTATTTTTTATTAAGAGGGAATTCTCTGATTAGGTGGCCATGTTCATGGAATCTTTTGCATCTGAAGGGGATCTGTTCGTAATCTATGTTTTGGATCCATTCCCCATCCCTGAATTCCAGACTTATGGCTTCTTGGAGTGCTCCTGACACATCCATCTCTATGCAGATTCTTGCGTAAGATGTATATCTCCCTTTTAGGGTGGCTTTTGAGGTCTTCACATATTTCCCCAGTTTGTTTCCTATTTCTTCGAAAGTAGAGGGTAACCAGTAGTCTAAAGGTAAGGAATAAAATCTCAACCAAACCGACACCTTTTTGAAAGTCTCTTTTTCTGGGGAGGAATTTTCCTTCCATGACCACATGTACAGTCCTGCTGATGCGTGGAAGTATGCCCCCCCCTCAAAGACTCTATCCATGTACTCCAGGTTCATGAATACTGTTGTGAATAAGCCTTTCGAGCCTAGGTGGAGCTCCACTTCTCCTTTTGGCTTCCAGTGATATTTGATCCAGTTGCGCAACGTTCTTTCTGTGGGCCACAAACCCATGAACTTGCAGATTAGTGCATACATCTTCATCTGGTCCCTGTAGAGTTGCATTTGTGGATCCTCCAGTATCACCTTGGGTATCATTATTGTTTTGGGTTTGAACGGGTTGCGCCCTTCTGCCCTGTTGGGCTTCGCTGTGTCTTGCGCTTCACTATGAGTTTCTGTGGCTTCTTCTCCCATGCACTCGCTTCTGCCCTAGTTCCTTTCCTGACCTTTTTTGGGGTCTGATCCCGAGGTGCCTGTCATTGGTGCCTTGAAAACTACGCCTCTTGGCCCTTTCCCTCTGTCTACCACTACTTGTTTTTATGAGGGGGTACCCTAACCCCCCCTTTGGTGCTCATGTTTTCCTCTGCTATGGCTATGACTACCAAACCCTAGCTTGCAGTTGCTCCAAACCCTCCTTAGGTTTATTAATTTCAAGAATCCACAACTAATAAATATAAACACTATACATAATATTGTATAATTATGTCATCCCTCGGGGTGCAGCTCAATTGGCAAGTGTTATGATATGAAGTGTTATGTTCAAAGAGGTTATGAGTTCAAATCCCCCCGATTTACCCGTGCATGCGGAAGGGGCATACGTATGGCACCTGGAGGTTATAGTGGTAGCGGTTAGAATTGACCCCGTGTCATGGAAGTACGAGACCGGCTCCATTGTCGATTCCACCAGTCATAAAAATAAATAAATAAATAACAAATATATATATATATATATATATATATATATATATATTGTATAATTATTTCAAAGGCACGTATATAGGAATAACTTTTGCCCAAAACCCATCAACCAATACCACCTATTACATCACCTATCATCAATTCCATGTTGGTTGAGGTTTGAATCCTACAGAGGCCACCATGGTCTTCCTAGTGATGTCCCACAAATGAGATACTCATTAGACATAAAGCACGCTAGCCTCTAATACCAATTTATTTTTGTTTCACCGACCATCGAGCCTGTAAGTTGGGCCTCTCACAGAGGTTTTGTATAGTTTATGATCGATCTGAAGACCTAATCCCAACAGTTTTTTGTGCAGAGAGGAGGATTTCGAGTTTGAGTTTTTGTTGCCACTATCATTTTTGTTCGTTGTTTCCTTTTCCCTCTTCATCTTTGTTCTTCTGCCATAGTCTAGGGGTTTTCTCCACTTTTTTCCCTCTGCAAATATTCCATCACATAACATTAATTCACTTGAAAACTTCATATAACATATTATCCCTATAAAGTAATTCATTTCACGTATGGAATATGAACATGACCTGATATATCCATCCTAACCCATTAATCATCCAATTAATCTAAATGAACACAATTAGTAATTGAATGAACACTAGTGGAGATCCATATTCATCATATATGCATTTAACATTCAATAGATCCATCTTCATCCTATATACATTTAACATTCAATATTTTTTTCACAAAGAAAACTACAATGTATTGTACAACTTCGTGTTGAAAAAATTATAATCTCCATCCTTGAGGTCACTAGTTCATTGAAAGAGGCCTATTAGTATGTGGCAAGAGGTTTGTGGTTGAAGAAAGATTTGGATAAGCATGTGAACATGCCTTCATGTTATTCTTACTCTGGGGTATCCCCACACATTAGTTTGAACTAGAAAAATATATCAGGATACATATCCAATTGAACACACACACACACACACACACACACACTCGTGCGTGCGCGCGTATGCACACACACACATACACATATGCACACATGGGCCACTAGCAGGTTACATGAACTCGATTCTGAAGAAAGGTAAGGCTTAGCATGTAAGAATGCTCGAGTGTCATTCAGGGGTATGCTAGTAAACTAGGCCAAACTAGGAGACTGGATTGGGACACTTAGCCATGATATGTGTGTGTGTGTGTGTGTGTGTGTTCTGAGACTTTTGAGACTAGTGTTATGATAAGGTAGTTCTTTCGGATTCATCGCATCAGTTTTTAAATTCGAAGTTTTGGACCAAACAAATGTGGTCCATCATCAGGAAGAGTTTAAGATATGAAGGAAATCTAAAAAATGATCAAGTGTGTATATATGGTTTAGCCACTTTTCAATGTAATTATCCTTTTTAATAAGGATTTAGTAGTCTTAAAAGCAAACAAAGGTGGGGTTGTTGTCATTATGAACAAGGATAATTACATTGAAAAAATGCTAGACCATATCAATAATAGTGGGAGTTATAAGAAACTTAATAAAAATCCCCTAAAAAAGATTGCAAGAGAAGTCTTGAATGCCATTAAGTTAAGCAATATAAATGAAGTTGATAAAAATAAATTGCTTGTTAGCTTACCTTCCACCCCAAGGATCTATGGGCTTCCAAAAATTCATAAAGAAGAAGCCCCTCTTCGACCTATTGTCAACACAATAGGGAGTCCTACTTATCAACTTGCAAAATATCTGGCTCATAAACTCAAACCCTTAATCAACAATACTAACTCTTTTGTTAAAGATTCCACATTCTTTGTAAACAATATCAAAGACATGAAATTAGAAAAGGATGACACCCTCATAAGTTTTGATGTTGTTTCTCTCTTTACTAGTATTCCCATCGATTGAGCTATGGAGGTCATCGAGAAAGTCACTAACCAAGGTACTGTCGAGTTAGTTGAAATTTGTCTGAAATCCACATTCTTTAGTTTCCAGGGTGATATATATGAACAAACCTGTGGGGTTGTTATGGGATCCCCCCTCTCTCCCATCATAGCTAATTTATTCATGGAGGATTTGGAAAGCAAAGCCCTTATTTCCTCACCCTTTCAACCCAAATACTAGAATAGGTTTGTGGACGATAATTTTGTTATTTGGCCCCATGGTTGTGACAAATTAAATGAATTTGTGAATCACCTCAATAAACAATCTGGTCACATAAAATTCACTATGGAGGTTGAAGATAAAGGCAGACTTCCTTTTCTAGATGTCAGAGTCACAAAAGGAAACGTTGGATCCTTAGCCCACCAAATTTATAATAAGAAAACTCACACTGAACAGTACCTTCATTTTGAATCCCATCATAACCCTACCCAAATATTAGGGGTTCTCAACACCCTAGCTACTAGGGCCTTCAGAATCTTTGATGATGAACACCTTGATGAAGAGAAAAACCATCTCCTCAAGGTTTTCAATGATAATGGCTATAAAAAACATCAGGTGTTTACAGCCTTTCAAAATGCCACTAAAAGACCTAGAAATAAGGAACAAACAAACAATGGTGTGTCCAAAGTTTTCTTACCATGCATACAAGGGATAACATACAAGCTTGCTAGGATTTTGAAGAAGGAAAATATTGGGGCAATTTCAAACCCGTAAACACTATTAGGAATCCCCTTAGGTCGGTCAAAGACCCTGTTGATCCCATTGAACAGAAGGGTGTCTATATGATCATGTGCTCATGTGGTAAACAATACATAGGAGAAACATGTCATTCCTTTAGAATTAGGATTCAAGAACATGTCGTTGATATCAATCACAATCGCACTCACCCCTCAGCTTTGGAAGAACATTCGGACAAAAAAAACATCATATTTGTATTGAAGAGGCCAAAATTCTTGCCAAGGTAGATCACTATCACAATAGGAAATTTAGGGAAGCCATCAAAATTGAAAAACAACCTAACAGTCTAAACAGAGATGATGATTGGAAGATTAGTCAAAATCGGATCCCAATACTAACCACAAGGACATAGTCTAGAAATTAATTAGTAGTATTTTTAGGTCTTATATTTTCAATAAGTCAGCTATTTTCTAAAAAAAATTCATATATATACACTTGATGATTTTTCAGATTTCATTCATATCTTAAACTCTTCCTGAAGATGGACCACATTTGTTTGGTCTAAAACGTTGAATTTAAAAACTGATGCCA
>ML807287.1:33581-44602 GCA_009831015.1 Picea engelmannii
GCTATGCTTGGTTCAACAACTTTGAGTCTAATTCTGGTAATCCAAACCCATAATCATGCATCACGCAATACCCTTTGTTGCCACATGAAAAGCCTTGTAATTGTAATCTTGTACAACATGAGAAAACTAATGGTTGTTCAAAGAGTTCAACCAGTATTTATGAGCCTCCTTGTTTTGGATGAACCTAAAATCATATGCCCCTGGATGGAAAGGTAAGTGAAGATCCTTCAGAGAAGAGATATTAAGCAACTCAATAGGAGAAACATCAAACTTGACTTGGCCAACTTTGTCCATTGAATTCGAACCTTTCTTTGGGAAAATAAAGCTATTATGTCTGAAAATCTATTAGTGGTTAATTGTTGTTGTAAATTCTAATGACGCAACAATTCATGATATGCATGTAATCTCTGTGGCCAAAGGAAACTATCTGAGAAGTTAGTATTTTTTTAATCGTTATCACCTTGTTATTATTTTAAATCTGGAGGGAATAAAATACCTGTAAATTAATGTCTCATAGGCCCTACGAACAATACCAAACTTGTGAATTGATAAATTTGGTAGGCCCTGCAACTGGACGACTCTTCGTAGCCCCAAGGGTTAGCTCAATTGGTTTTGAGCTAGATGTGAAGCTATCCCCAACGGAGGAGGAGGTCATGGCTTCCAATCTCTTGTTCCCTCTTGGGGTTAGGCCCTGTAATCAGGGCCGATGGTTTACCCTGTTTACCATCCATGAAGTGGGGAAGTACTCAGGGTTTTTCCTGTGTTGTTTTGCGACATAAAAAAAACTAGACGACTCTTTGTTATTATTATTTGGTAATTGGGGCAAAGGGATTTAGAAAATAAGGAAAATAACTGAAAGAGCATAAACATGTCAGCTTAGTAGCATTTGAAATTTGTTGTTAGTTACAACTTCTAGATTAGTTAAATATAGAAAAACAAAATTTAAAACTACAAGATTTGAACTTTTTAATTAGAAACCTCGATCATCCAAATAAGACAGAACAATTTTTTTGTTTTTTTCAGAAATTCATGTTGCTTTTTGAAAGTGTCAATGGTTTGGCCATTCAAAATGTTAGTAATATAGGAAAATATGACAAGCCTCATGAAAAATATGGAATGATAGAATTAAATTTCAATGTTTGCTAAGTTGTGAAACTCTTCACTTGAACATTGCAAATTAAAAGTATTAGGGAAAATATAAGGTTATTTTACTGTAGTTTGTTAGATGAAAACAAATAATATCAATTTATTTTTCTCTTTTCAGGGACAACTTGAGTGGGCCTAATGATTGAGAACATGTGTTTCCTTCTCAGAAGTCACGGGTTCAATCCCACAAATAAGGAGGTGTGTGGCTTGATAGTAACCTTAAAATTAGATTATTATTAGTCCCTACCGAAGGCCAGGACTCTAGCGATCAATTCCTCGTTAACCATTGATTACTTAAGCTTTGAATAAATATTTTTTCATGATTGTCCAATGTTATACATGGGACCAACAAAATAAAATGTTTTTACCCTATTTATATTACTTTTATAGTGAACGCTATTGACTAATAGGTTAGGAGTCTTATTGTCGAGTTTCTAATTTTTAAAACTTTTGATTCTTTTTTTCCACGAAAAAAAGAGTGTAATTCTATTCATCCGAAGAGAACCAAATTACATTTTGTAGGTGCCTTAAGCACGACCCAATAAAGGGTAAAGAGTTTAGAAAATAAAAACTCAAAGGGGGCCAAAAGAAGGTTGATAAGCCACAAGAAATACAATAATAGGAGTTGGGGAAAAAAAAAAACCAAAGAGGCCGAAAAACGACCAGATTCAAGAAACCTCTCCATGATAAAAATCACTGAAAAAGTAGTTCCAAAAAAAATACCCGAAGGATGGATGGACCAGGTCAGAGCGGTATGAATATCTCACATAAACAAAACCAGATAGCAATGACACCATTGAAAACCTCGATAAAAAAAAAACACCAGCAAAAGAGAAGACCAAAAGTTGCTCGCCCTTAATGAGACCTCAAAGTTCCTAGACCCCAACATCCCACGCCCAAAAAAAAGGACCTCAAAGAACTATCCAAAACTCCTCATCTGATATGAGGAAGAGAGATTCATCAACAACCACCAAAAGGAACCAGATCTAAGCATACATCAAACCCTGAAAAAACCAACGAAACATGAGAGAGGAACCGTAAATCCAGGAGTGAACCAGAGCAGAAGAACCAAGCAATGAACCCAGATCTGTGAACACATTGTCCCAACCGCCATGCAACCCCAATCATGAATGAGAGCCTAGCCACAGACACCGTGCAATCGAGAAAGAGAAATGGAGGAGCTCTGTAGCCACCTCTAGCCATCGAGCGATCAGCGGAAAAACCCCCCACACGTGCAACAATAAACAAAGGGTACGCGAAACCTTGTAATGACAGACAGAGGTCGACCACTCCAGCAACCCAACGAAACAACAAAGAAAAAAAGGTCGTTACATGCTGGCGCAAAAGAACTGCATCTCGGGCTGTGGCTAGGAAAACCCTAGCCGCAACCAACTCGTCGTAAACTTTTGATTCTTGTATAAGCTAAAGTTAAGTTTTAAAACTTTTGATTCTCATTGTCAAGCTTCCTAAGTCTTATAACCTAAGTTTTAAGTTATAATCCTTTAATGCTATGTAAGTGCTTTAAATATATTAAAATGATTATGATCTTTGTCATTGATATGTACATATTAAAATGATGTTAGGGCTTTGTCAATGCTTTAAATATATTAAAATATGTCAGAGCTTTACACTGTCGATGATCATGATCATTCGAAAATGTTTAGTCACTACCCCTGGAAAACTTTGTCGCCGTCGTCTCCATAGCCTACACATCATGGCTTAGTGACGTCAACAATATTCATAACATAGATGTCCAAATAAAAATTTCAAATCGGTAAGTTGGATGAACAAATCCAAACAAAACCATACTTGAGCAAGACCAAATGGAAAAACAACTATAAAAATTTCAAATCAATAAGTTGGATGAACAAAGACAAACAAAACCATATCGGAGCAAGAGAAAATGGGAAGAAAACTATCGTTGGAGGAACCATACTAACTGTAAGCTATTCAATCAAATTTGTGTCCCTCTTTACTCTATATCAAAAAACTAAATCTAGCTTATCAGTCAAAGTGAAGTTGCAAATCTTTGTCAACCATATTGATTGTATGTTATTCAATCAAATATTTGTCCCTCTTTATTCTATATCAAAAAACTAAATCTATCTTATCAGTCAAAGTGAAGTTGCAAATCTTTGTCACTTTATATCAAAAAATTGAATCTAGCTTACTAGTCAAAGTGGAGTTGCTCCTTTAGCTCTACCATCGCAAAAAATTAAGACATAACGACTCAAAAGTAGAATACAATAAATTATTCATGAATTGTAATTGTTGTATTGTCACAAATTGCTGTGCATTCTGCATCATACAACTCAACTAATTCAAAAGTTGAATTTTCTAGTTATTCAATCATCAGTTCAACTTTTGTTGGTCAGGATTAACTTGGTTATTACCAAGGGATTTTCTAGTTATTCATTCATCAGTTCGACTTCTGCTAGTCTAGATTAACTTGGTCATTACCAAGGCACAATTCTTTGAGCTTGCAGGTACGATTGGTATTATTGTTGTTTATTCTCTAAAGCATGCCCTTGCCCAGATGGTGTTCGCATTGAGAGTACCCTACAAGAGTCCATTGAGGACACCTCCACCCTCACCCATTACTCCACCTGCATTGAGACCCTTTTGCTTCGTTATCATCATTATTGTAACATTTACTAGTCATGGATTTGCCATCCACTTTTCACCCATATTCTTGTTGGATATAAGTCTCTTGCCTTGGCCTTTTAGCGGTCTTTGTTTCATTGTCCTTCCAGCCCTTGAAATACCCAATCTCATTTTCCCCATGTCAAGAAGGCCTGATTTTGGCAATTTCCATTCCTCATCATGGTCTCTGATTATATCTTTCTCGGTGTTGCTTGATGTGTTTTACTTGATGAGAAGGGCTCCTTCAATTCCTGACACTCAATTAATGGATCCCAATGATCCAGATTATTTTCGGAACGAAATGAAAGAAGAGATATTACAATGAAATACACATAAAAATTGTCAGAAACAAAGAAATACAACAATATATGATTTCTATTAATGAAAGAAATGTACAGAGACTATAAAAATACAGAGTGCAAGACTCGCTAGAATGGTGGCAGCTTTATCTCTGAGAAGAGATGTGACGGCTATGCTCATTCGCAAGAAGATGATTACAATGAGGCTCTGAAGGTCATTTTATGATAAACATGAATTCCAAAACCCTAGACATCCAAAAACCTAACCCTAGGAGATGAAGCGCCAAAAGTCATGTGGGCCCCATTGGGGTAAGTTAGTACATTAACTTCCCGAGTTCGTAACTTTTGCATACAATCTCTGTTTTAGGCGGGTGATAGCCTGCTGGAAAGATATTTTAGAGAACTATGCATTACGCCATCAAACTCTGACTTTGTCTACAGTTTGACTGTGGAAAGACAAGAAAACAATGTTTACATCCCCAAAATGGTCCTGGAAGTACATAAAGATGTACTGACATGAAAACTTATGAAATAAGCTAGTTGGAATAGGTGGGAGACCACCAATATCCACCTAGATGTTGTGTAGGGCTTCAGGATAGCCCCGTAAGTGAAGAAACCACAAATACAAAGAAATTTCCCCATTAAAGAGAAATGTGTTGAACTAAAAACTGTCAAGATGAGATAGTTGGAATTTGGAACAGGTGGGTGGCCACCAATATCCACTTGGATCAATCCTCCCCCATTAGGAAGCAATGGTCTCCATTGTGTTGAGTGCCCGGGGAAGAGGGGAAAGTGTTTTCTAAATATGAATCTTGGTGAGTAGCGTGCCTTGTTGGAGAAGTTGTGTTGCTTGGTTTGTGAAAGGCTATCACAAACTTGTTGTTGGCGGGGTTGAATCTGTTCCACCAACCTGTTGTCTTTGGTCTTGACGGGGCATTGTGTAGGCACCATTATAGGTGAAGAAACAATATCTTCTTTCTCTTCTGCAATTTGCTTCTGTTGGATAGAAGGTGTTGAGACTGCAGTGGTTGTAAAGGCCTTGTGTGCATCCTTTGAACAGACTATGAAGAGGATGAATTTTGCAGTATGAAAGATTACCTTTAGTCACTTTTTTGGTGGAACAATAGTCATAACTACCTCTGATATCCTGTAGAGCTGACCCCCTAGAGTAATAATGACACTACGAGGTCGAGACTCATAAACAACATGGCATTTCCACATATATGGTTGGCCCAAAACAACATCATAGACATCAATATGGGCAACATCGCACACTACCTTATCCTTGAAGGGTTGGATGCCATAGGACAAGCAACACTGCTCACTGACATGAAGATCTCGTCCCTGGTGAAGCCACTCGATGTTGTATGGTTGCGAGTGTGGTGTTGTCAACAACCCCAACTGTTTGAAGACCTCAACTGAGATGAGGTTCTTATGGTTATCGCTATCAATAATGAAATGCAATGAGGTCCCCTTCAACCACATCTATGAATGGAAGAGGTGCTCCCCCTCCTCAGGATCTACTGGTTCTTCTAGTTGAATTGTTGCAGTCACGACAGTAGCAGTAAGGTCTGTGTAGATGAACGGTCTATTTTCAATATTTTCTGGATTGGATTCAGAATCAGGGTCTGGCTCCTTGTCTTTGACCTCGACCACCAATGACTGTTTCGAGCGACATTCATTGGTGTTGTGTCGGGGGATTTTGTGGAAGTCGCACCACTTCCTAGTGTCATTCTTTGTATTTCCTTTACCCTTCTTTTCATGTGTCTTGAAGTGGTTGTCGGAAGGCTGTTGGTTAGGGTTCTCTTTACCATGCTTTGGTTGTTGCGGATTTGCAGAACCGAACTCCCATTTATTCTGGTGCCTAAATTTCTGCTCGATTTTGACAACATATCGATAGGCAGCTCCCAATGATGAGATGTTTAGGAAATCCATTTCGGTTTAGATGTACCTATGCATAGCCCACGGTATTTCAGAACAAGATGTCGCTCATAGTCTTTGATACCCAGCTTGGTGTGCAAGGTATGGAAAGTATTTGTGAACTCTGACATTGTTTGTCTCTTCTCTTGCCACGTTGTGGTCCATCTCACGTATTGGTCTTCATAGTTATCAACAGAGTAGTATTTTTCCTTGATGGCATCCACAAAAAATCCCAAGTGGGCTCGGCCCCATATATTCCAGATTCCTCTATAGAAATTTTCTCCCAGTAAGTTTACTACCAATGTTTGACATAGGGGAGAGCCTTAAGGAGTGCGAAGGTGATCTTTTCCCTATCGGAAAAATTGTGAACAAAGAAATAACCTTCTAGCAAATTCAACCATTTTGCTAAGGCATCCACATCTATCTGACCTTCAAATACAGGAACATCAAAATTAACTTCTACCTTTAAGGGAGAGGTTCCTCCAAAGTGGTCGCTTAATGAAGATGTGTATGTTTCTATCGACAAGCGTTGAAGGATGTGGGAAAAATTCTCCATCATTTCGTCCCTCTGTCGCATGAGAGCTTTCTCAAGCAAAAATTTAATAAAATCTTATGCTTCGTTGTTTTTTTTCATACCACAATAGAGGGTTTCTTGGGCATGCGAGAGCGATTGTCCTCAAGAGAGACAAGCTTGAGACCCAACTTGCTATACTCAAACCTCATCGGGGACTTGCACTAAAAAAATATCAAGAGCAACCTGCTCTGATACCACTGATCCAGATTATTTTCAGAAAGAAATGAAAGCACAGATATTACAATGAAATACACATAAAAATTTCCAAAAATAGAGAAATACAATAATATATGATTTCTATTAATGAAAGAAATGTGAAGAGACTGTAAAAATACAGAGTGCAAGACTCGTTAGAATGGTGGCAACTTTATCTCTGAGAAGAGATGTGACAACTATGCTCATTTGCAAGAATATGATTACAGTAAGGTTATGAAGGCCTTTTTGTGATAAACTTGAATGCCAAAACATTAGACATCCAAAAACCTAACCCTAGGAGATGAAGCGCCAAAAGTCATGTGGACCTCGTTGGGGTAAGTTAGTACATTAACTTCCTGGGGTCATAATTTTTGCATACAATCTATGTTTTAGGCGCGTGATAGCCCATTGGAAAGGTATTTTTGAGAACTATGCATTATGTCATCAAACCTAACTCCGTTTATAGTTTGACTATGGAAAGCCAAGAAAACATTGTTTAGAGCCCCAAAACGAACCTGGAAGTACAAAAAGATGTACTCACATGAAAAAATCCAAAATAAGCAAGTTGGAATAGGTGGGCAGCCACCAATATCCACCTGGATGTTGTGTAGGGCTTCAGGACATCCATGTAAGTGAAAAACCCACAATTACAAAGAAATGTCCCCATTACAAAGAAACGTGTTGAACTGAAAACTGTCAAGATGAGCCAGTTAGAATTTGGAACAGGTGGGTGGCCACCAATATCCACCTGGATCACCTAACTAGTCATGATCTGATAAACGTATATGAAGAGACTATTGAATGGATATTTCACAGTTAATATTTCGTGTACAAACAATATATAAAGATATATGGTGTGGTTAGATTTTATCTGTACCTCCTTTTGTAAAGAGTCTGATCTTATCCCACTGATTTCAGCAAGAAGAGATTAACAGGAGATCATGAAATAATCAAGGCCATATAAAATAAAATATAATTAGGCTGAAGTAATTAAGGCCATATTATCATGTATAAAACCTCGAGTAAAAGTCAAAGGTTTATCGTGTTCAGACTAGTGAACAAAGGGAAAGTGATAGACTTATTACCATAGGTTGTAGGTAATACAAATACATGAACATATTTCCTTACAACTAACCTTAGACAAGTGGCTCAAACTACAAATTCAAATCAAACACTCGATATCATGTCCTAATTCCATGGAAATGATACTTGGAAAGAGTAATCCCATAATACACGCTCATAGCGAACATGATAATCAAAGAGTACAGTTTATCCATAATGATAACAAAGGGAATAGGAATAGTAAAACCCAATGACATCTCCTAATTAGGTATCATCTTAATGCTCTTGTTACAGACATAAGCTTAAGCAATATCCTAATCTAATAGGAATCAATGATTGCACTGGTTTAGCTATTAGTACTAGTAATTCCATACCTTATATTAGCTCAAATATACATAATCATTGAATATGTTCTTGCTACAATGTCAAAGCAATGACATTGATTCTAGTACTCCCATTCTATCTCCAATATGTTTTATTTCCCTCTACGTTGTCCTGCACAAAACGAGACAAGACCCAAAACAACCTTTTAGTGTAGCGTGAGATTAGAAAAAATTATCGATTTGTGTTTAGCATGCAACGTACTTGCCATGTGAAGGGTGAAATCCCCAGCTGGAAAATGCCTTCGTAGAAGGGGTTGTAGCTATAGAAAAAAAGTTTAGCATGCAACTTACTAGCCATGCAGAGGGTCAAAGCCCCAATTGGCGAATGCCTTCACATGAGGGCATTCTTGTCGAGAAGCATGTCTTCCATCTGACAATTTGAAATTCGTGGACCCTTCCACCATGAAGTTTGAAATCCCTAGATGGTGCATTTGGCATGTTATCAGGTGGCGACCCCACCTCCTTGGATTGCAATATTTTGGCACTTGTTTTAATAATGTTCAATACTTATATTGAAAATGCAATTTTCTCAATCAAGGGTCTTTCCTTCTCAATCCAACCGATCAACTAGCCCCTTATGTCATATTCTTAAGAGTTTGTCAAGTATTCTTTTAGCCAACCTAAATGGAGTATATTTGGAGGGTTGGGGCATCAACTATGAGTTGCTTCCATGATTTATCTGAGTTTGCGCAAGCATCATTAATTCGATTCTTATTGGTCATCTGGTTGTTCGAGGTTGAGGGCATAATCAATCATATAGTGAGTCTATTCTTTCTTGGTTTTCTCTTGGAAATGGGATATGGAAACTAACTATTTTAAGGATTCACTTCCCATCCGAGACTTTTCCTACCCATAAGATGCCTATCTGAAGGGAATTATGGTCCTAGGATGATCTACATGGAACACATGAAGTAACATTTTTTTTTATAAATCAGCTTCAAACTTTTTTTGCATCCATCTAGCATGCATGCTTGTAAATTTTATTGAGAAAAACGATGAATCCATTTACTTGATTGATATTGTAGTTATTAAGTTCACGTGGTATACCTGCAATAATGGCTTTCATTGATTTTATTGTGTAGTTAAAGATTGGGGTATTTGTGCATATTATTAGAAATTCTAACAACGTTTTGTTTCTTATTGAAATTGGGACAAGATTATTGGTAGTCAATATTAGTGTGGACGATTGTCAAGGTTTGTTTTATGCCTACTATATAATTAGGCCGGTCTTTGCATCCATGTTCAATCATGTTTTGCTCATAAAAGTCTCCATTTTGTCCTTTTTCATTTTCTCTGAACATTTTCATTTGGGAATGTGAGCAAGCAATAATATTTTCTAAAGAATTTGCAAGATTGTACATAACATTAAGAATATTTATTATCTTTAATTTTAGAAGGGTTCATTGTGCATGACAAATCTTTCATATTTCTGCAACATAGAATCTATGTACTCAGTTTTACCATTGTTTTCCTTGCAGTGCCCTAGGAGGAGTTTTGGTTGTGGTGGGTCGTTATACACTGCTTTGGAGAAGGAAGAATGATGTGCATGCAGATATGAGAAAGATCATGTTTCCACCTGTAAAATCCATTAATGAATCTGTATCGTCTTCTCCAGTGAAATCAGAGGAAAATATGAATATAACGACATTGGCATAGTCTATTATAATACAAGGTTTGTTACATATTCATAATATAATAAGGTACTCAACCATTATACTATTAAGGCCCCTATTGTTTCTCTCAAATAGTGGTAAGTGATATATATGCTATTAGTTATATATCCAGCTAGAATGTAATTGTCACCATAACCATCCTTTTGTTATCTAATCGTGGTTTCATTAAGGGCTTTTCTTGAAATAATGTTTACCATACAAAAAATCACCATGGCCTTAGCTGCAACCTCTACCTAGTGTTATCTCTGCAAATGTAGTGTTCGTTGTCTTACCATAAATATATTTGTAGGTAAACATCATCTTTATAATATTTTTAGGAAATATGGTTATCTCTTTTAATCTTTTTAAATAACACATTTAAATGATAAGTACATATAATTCTTGTAAATGTGTTGAACCTGCACATAATAGATCTAGCTAAACAATGATACATACATTTGCAGAGAGAATTGGAAAAAGAAGAAGAAGGAGAGAAAGAATTGAAAGAATTCTCATTAACCGTTGTGAATAATGAATAATTTACACATGATATACTCTGTATAACTCAATGAGTTCGACTTGAGGTGAACCAAGTCGCCATAATGGTGGTCTAGAGTGATTTGGACACACACTAGCAGTTACGAGAGTGAATTGTCACCTATTCTAGTCTCTCAGGCAGTTATGGGAGTGAACTGCCACCTAGTTGAGTTAACTAGTCAACTAGTCTTCAGTTAACTGACTGAACACAGAGTAGTGAGGAGTTAACTCAAAGAATAAAGGCTAATGCGCCACTTTGGTGATGATACCAAGGCAAGGTCGAATTAGCATGGTGATGATCCTAATGCAACATCTAAACTCAACTCAACTAGTCAAACTGAAGTGACAACTGAAAGAGAATATTCTCCAGGTGGAATATTCTCCCCTAAAATATAGGAGATTGGATAATGAATAATTATGAATAATAAACAAGGAATAACCTTAGAAAAAAAAAAATCATAGGTGTGTGTGAAGTAACTCCAACACCCCCCCTAAACATCACTATGGTGAAAATAAAGATTGGGTCTCGGCAACGAGGCCATGTTAGGTACCCAAGTACAAAAGATACACTGAAAATAAAGTGAGGAAAGAGGGAAAACCTCATGGGAAA
>ML807287.1:45090-62890 GCA_009831015.1 Picea engelmannii
GGGAAACCCCCCCCCCCCTCAAGGTACAATGTATGTAAAAAGAAGAACTACATTTGCTAGGCAACTATGTCCTTCACTCCAAGATGACCTCGCAGAGAATGGAATTTCTGCTCAGTGAAGGTCTTGGTGAAAATGTATGTCGTTTGTTCTGCTGAAGGACAGAACTGTAAGTCGATGATCCTCTCGTGTACTAAGTCCCGGATGTAGTGCATGTGGATCTCGATGTGCTTCGTCTGTTGCCTCTGAACTGGATCTCTGTAGAACTTCAGAGTGCTTTGGTTGTCACACCATATGACAATCGGCCGATGAAACAGAATGCCCAACTTAGTGAGAAAATGTTGTAGCCACATAGCCTAAATGGTTATGTTAACTACCCCTCTATACTCTGCCTCGACTGAAGATAGAGAAATGGCATCTTGCTTCTTGCTCGACCAACAGATAGGCCTGGAACCAAGACTGAGTGAGTAACCAGATGTGGACTTGCGATCAATGTTATCGTCAGCCCAGTTGGAATCAATAAATCCAATAAGATCTAATGTAGAGTATGTTGCATAATGAATCCCAAAGGTGATGGTGTCGTGTACGTATCGAAGGATACACTTTGCATCTTTCCAATGCAGTTCATGCAGCTCTTGCATGAACCTGGAAACTGCGCCAACTGCATATGAGAGGTCTAGTCTGGAGTGTGTGAGATACAACAAGTTCCCCACTATCTGTTTGTACAATGTGTTGTCAACCAGTGGAGTCTCCCCGCCATCCTCAATTTTGACTCCTGATAGGAAAGGAGTCGGAGCAGACTTGCAGTCTGTCATGTGAAATCTCTCAAGGAGATCTTGTGCATACTTGGCTTGAGACAGTTTGATGCCTGATGCATCTTGACTGATCTCAAGTCCAAGGAAGAAGTGTAGTGGACCCATGTCCGTCATCAAAAACCTGTCATGAAGAATCCTCTTGACTGCAACAATCGCTAAAGTCGAGCAACCGGTGATCAACAAATCATAGACATACAAAACTAAAAGTAGAAGTGAATCAACCGTCTTGAGCATGTATACATTTGGGTCTGATTTACAACGTACAAAGTTTTGTGACAACAGGTAGGAGTCAATCTTGGAATACCAGGCCCTCGGAGCCTGCTTGAGGCCATAAAGTGACTTCTTTAGTCGACAAACCAAAGATGAGTCTTGCATAAATCTCGGGGGCTGCTCCATGTAGATCTCCTCATAGAGATCACCATGAAGAAATGCATTCTTCACGTCCATCTGATGGACTTCCCATCCCTTGGTTGTTGCAATGGCAAGGGCCAATCAAATAGAATCCATCTTTGCTACTGGAGTGAAGGTCTCATCATATTCAATACCATGAACCTGCTGAAAGCCTTTGGCAACAAGCCTAGCTTTGTATCTTTTGATCTGTCCATCCGCTGTGCTCTTGGTCCTGTAGACCCATCTACATCTGACAAGTTTCCTCCCAGAAGGAAGGGGAACCAGATCCCAAGTCTAGTTCTCGAGGAGGGAGTTGTACTCCTCCTACATGGCAGATTCCCAAAAGGGATTTCCAACAGCATCGCCATAAGACTGTGGATCTGAAGACTGAACTAAGAAAAGATGCCTGGAAGGAAATGGTTCAGTGGTAGTGAATGCAATAGGAGGCTCCTTGAAATTAGATCAAGTCCTCCTAGTATCGGCTGGATCACCTACGAGATCCCCTGCATCCTGAAGAGTAGTCTGTGCCCACTTGGGCCTCTGCTCTGGTTCTACAAATGCATCTGGATGCTCTGACTCTGCATCTGACTGTACTGACTCTAAATATGAATCATCATCCTCTAAGTCCTCTGAATCAAAACTCTCATCTGAAGAAGAGTCGACATGTGCATGCTCATCATCTCGGATAGGTGGAAGAGTAAAGGTGTCTACATGAAACTGATGAGGTAGATGCGAGACACTTTCCTCGAATTTGACACTATGCTTAATGATGAGCCGGTCCGAGGAAAGATCAATAAGTCGATATCCCTTCACATCGTCAGGGTATCCAACAAAAATGTACTCAGTGCTTTGTGCATCAAGTGCCTTCCTCTTTTCAGAGGGAATCTGGGCCCATGCACATGAACCAAAAATGAAAAAGTGGGTCACTTCCGGTTTGAGGCCGCTCCAAGCCTCGTAGGGGGTATTATCCTTGACAGATCTATGGGGAGATCTGTTTTGGATGTATGTTGCACAGTTAAGTGCTTCGGCCCATAGTCTCTGTGGTAGTGACTTTGCATGCAACATGCAAGATGCCATCTCCTTTAGAGATATGTTTTTCCACTCGACAACTATGTTTTTCCGCGGAGTGTAGGAAACTGTATGCTTCAACTGAATCCCTGCCTCATGGAAAAGATTATGAATCTCATGATTCACATACTCTCCCCTGTTATCAGTTCGTAGGACTTTGATATTCTTTCTGGACTGTGTCTCAACCAAAGCTTTGAAATCTTTGAGGTGTTGAGACACCTCAGATTTTTGCCTGAGAAAGTAGATCCAAGTAAAACGTGAGAAATCATCAACAAAAATGAGAACAAACCTCACTTTGTTGATGGATGGATGCAGAAAAGGACGCATAAGGTCACTATGGATTAGATCTAAAGGCGCGGAAGCTCGCTTAGACTTTCCTTTGTCGAATTTCTCTTAAGGGTGTTTCCCGAGAACACATCCCTCACATACTCCCTTGGAGAAATGGATATCTAGTAGACCATCAACTAATCTTTGCTTGCTAATTTGTTGCATGTATCTGAAATTCAAATGTCCAAACCTTTCGTGCCATATCCTACTACTTTCATCAGCATGAGTAAGCAGTAAAGCAGAATCAGGTTCAATGAATTCACAAAATGTATACAATCTAGACTGATGATTTACCTCACATGTTGCAACCTTGGAGTTGGTTTGCATGTCGTAGATGTCCACATAATTTGGTGTGAATATGACTCTCTTTCCGGTGCCAAAATTTGTACTCTGATACATGGAGAGAAGGTTGACAGAAAGCTTGGGAACATGCAACACACTCTCGAAACTTCCGTTGGTGAGTTCAATCCTTCCTTTGCCGGTGAATTCGACAGAAGAGTTGTCCCCCGTCAGAATGGGAGGACCTTTGCATGCATCCAAAGAAGAATATATTGCTTTTGAGGTAGCCATGTGATGTGATGTTCCTGAATCTACGATCCAAGCATCGGGAGAGGAGTTGATGGCAATCAAGGCATGGCTAGAATTACCTTTCTTGGAATTCGGATCTTCTGGCTTCTTCTTCTTTGCACCCTCGAGGATGTGATCTCCAAGGTTATTTTGTTGAAGTATTTGAGACATCAGATCTATTTTCTTTTGCATGCATTCATATTCCAAATGGAATCCTTTGTGACAATATGTGCATTTCTCTCCTTTTCTTCCCTTTTCTCCTTTGGATCCGGAGGCATCGATGAAGGGTTTTGTGTACCCTTCCTTCTTTGTATGTGCATGAGCTTTCTGCTTATCTTTATCTTTAGATTTATGATATTTGTGGTTGCCATCATGCACAGTGAGTGCATGTGCCCTTGGGCCTTTGATTGTGCCCATGTTGACGAGCTTGGTTTGCTCTTGTGTCAGGGATTCGATAAAGTCCTCAAGAGAAGGCATCTTCCAGGTGGCTCCAGAGGCGAATCTGACATTATGGAATGTGGATACGAATACAGAGAATTCAGGTCCAAGATTGGAGAGAATGGTGAGAACCATTTGTTTCTCCTCCGTTGATTTATCAACCCCGCAAGCTTTGAATTGCGACAATAAATCCTTGAATTTTGTAAAGAAATCTTGGTTATTGTCGAAGATTTTGGATCCAATGTGAGTAGCTCCACCTCCAGCATGTGTCCCCTCATCTCATCATGTTTTCCAAAGAGCCCTTCGAAAATTTTCTAGGCTTCATTGGGAGTCTTATAGGAAGATATGTGAAAAATGAGATCGGGAGAGATAAGACTACAAATTGTTCTGAGTGCCTCATCCATGCGATTTAAGTACTTGGATTTTTCTATGGTTGATGTCGGTTATGTATCTGTATTCATGGTTAACCTATACAACCCTCTAGATCGGAGATGTATGGTTATTTTCTCCTTCCATGCAAAATAGTTGTAAGGTGTAAGAATGAATTCTTTTTGGAATTTCATCTTTCTTCAATCTTTTGTACCTGCAAAAAATTTTGGTGTAGCTTTTGCTTAGCAGTCCGTCAGCTCTGATACCATGTAAATGTGTTGAACTTGCACATAATAGATCTAGCTAAACAATGATACACACATTTGCAGAGAGAATTGGAAAAAGAAGAAGAAGGGGAGAAAGAATTGAAAGAATTTGCATTAACCGTTGTGAATAATGAATAGTTTACACATGATATACTCTGTATAACTCAATGAGCTCGACTTGAGGTGAACCAAGTCGCCATAGTGGTGGTCTAGAGTGATCTGGACACACACCAGCAGTTACGGGAGTGAACTGCCACCTATTCTAGTCTCTCGGGGAGTTACGGGAGTGAACTGCCACCTAGTTGAGTTAACTAGTCAACTAGTCTTCAGTTAACTGATTGAACACAGAGTAGTGAGAAGTTAACTCACGGAATAAAGGCTAATGTGCCACTTTGGTGATGATACCAAGGCAAGGTCGAATTAGCATGGTGATGATCCCAATGTTGCATGGTGATGATCCCAATGCAACATCTAAACTCAACTCAATTAGTCAAACTGAAGTGTCAACTGAAAGAGAATATTCTCCAGGTGGAATATTCTCCTCTAAAATATAGGAGACTGGATGATGACTAATTATGAATAACAAACAAGGAATAACCTTAGAAAAAATAAAATTCTAAGTGTGTGTGAAGTAACTCCAACAATTCTCTCTTTTTAATAATTTCACATATTTTATTTTTATTTCTATATAACATATTTTAATGACCTATTTTATTTTTATTTTTATATAAGAAATATGGTTATCTCTTTTAATCTTTTTAAAAGACACATTTAAATGATAAGTACATATAATTCTCTCTTTTTAATAATTTTGACATATTTTATTTTTATTTCTATATAACATATTATAATAACCTATTTTATTTTTATTTCTACATAACATATTTTAATAGTATGCGCATTCCATAATAAATAATAAGTACATATAATTCTATCTTTTTAATAATTTGACATTTTTTATTTATTTCTATAAATACAGCTTGAGTGGGCCTAATGGTTAAGAACATGTGTTTCCTCTTAAGAGGTCACAGGTTCAAATCCAGAGGGGGGTAGGGTATGTATACCTTCGTAGACTTTACCAGTCAAATCGTTGGGTGGTAAATACCAGCTAAACTGCTCAGTCACTTTGCCTATACATACGTGTATTAAATTTTAACCACTCCTATGTACATGCCTAGAAGTAGAAGTTTTTAAGTTTTTTGGACTATTATAGTATTAGTAATCCAGTGATTACCACAAAGAACACATCCAAATATCAGTAATAAACCTTGTACGTAATCTATGAGCACAACTTACATCATATTGGGTAAGCTCATTACCATTACTTGTGTTATTCACGATATTGTTTCCAATATCAGTACTAGGTATAGAACACTATGTAACCTTTGAACTAAGTTATCATAAGTAAGTATAATTAACCCCTTTCATACCAATCTACCTATAACAACAACCTCTATATGTGAGAACCAAACACCAGTACTAATTAGCATGGCATGTTATATGTGAGAACCAAACACTAGTACTAATTAGTACGTTACATGGAATCACTTCATGTTGATCACTACTTACTTGTGATAGATATGACAATAACTATGTGTCCTTGTTTACCCTTAAGCTTTACCACATGTTGTTAAGCTTAGTGCTTTATATTAATAACAGACATGATAGTATAGTTCTATCCATAACATTTGATACATTGTTACAGTGAAACCAATAGCTAGTGTTGGAATCAATAGAGTATGTCCAGCTTATTGAGATCATTGGTGCTTAAGCTAAGGTAAATCCCATAAGTCATAGTTATAGATTAGCTTTTTCTTACTGTATCTAAAGTTTGAACCAATTACATTAAGAGTAGCTTGGTTCAAATAGTGGTTTCAAAGCTTTCGTCATTTTGAAGAACATGTAACCTTGTATATATGATTATACCAAATACAATACATCCTAATATGTATAGCATTTCATGTAATCAACTATCTCATACATGTTACGAACACAATTAATGCAGGTTCTATCTCATACATGTTACGAACAAAGTTAATGCAGGTTGCAAGAGCAAGTGATGATGCTTATTTATAAATGTTGACGGTTGCATCCTAGCTTCATCTACCCTTATACAATCTAAATCTCATGCTCTTACACACTGGCAAGGTGCATATGCATATGCATATATATGAGTCCCGGTATGCCAAATGTAGATTAGGCAGAGAAAACATTTGAATCAGTAGTTGACCTAGCAAATGCATAGCCTATTTGATTTCGATAAAAACCAGTGACAAGGGCAGTTTATTGACTGAAAGCACCGGTTTCATTGGTTGATTCACCAACAAATGATCCAACAATAGAGCATGCGATGGATACAAAGACAGGAGTAGGACCATCGGTTCTAGTATATGAATGATGGGCTCGATCCCATAGCTCATTTTACCTGAATTTCACTTCACTAAATATATCCCATCTACAAGAAGGCGAGGTTTTCATGGAGGTAATTGACGCTAGATTTATCGACCTTGCTCATACTTACCTAATGTACGCTCCAAGAAAAACTCAATCAAGAAAACTGTCAAACACCATATCGTTATTGTGAATCTGGTTCCGAGCAAGCAACAAGCACCGAGATGGATTTCAAATGCAAGCGATGTTTCGACTTTGGCTACCCAAGCCTCCTCTCTATAATAATGTTGTATCTGTAGACATGTTCATTCTACAACTTTGATAGCTGGAAAACAAAATAAACAAAAAAAATAGTGATTCCCAACCCGTGCTTGAATACTGTTCTATACTGCCACGAGCAAACTTAAACAACTAGATTGCTTTTACACACATTTTTCTTTATGTCTATCCAAACCCAAAGATTTACCTTGCAACCTTTACCCAATTTGTTTATATTATACATGGCTAGCTACCTGGAGCACTCCATGCGATGACCTACCCAAGTTTGCTACGGAGGACAACCTCAATAGTGAATACTCAAACATATACATGCTTATAATATAATTCATATACAATTTTATTATATATAATTTTCATTTTGATTGGCAACTTTTATTTTACCATTATAATGACATACCTTTCATATTTTCATATTATTGCAATATTTATCAATTTTTATTAAAAATAATAATACAAACAATTCCTCCCAACCATCCACTCTACACTTCCTTACAAACAAACAAATATTTCGATCACAACAAACAAATATTTATAATAAATTCAAATTATTATTTTTTAATTTATTGTTATATGTATTATATTTAGGTCTCCAAGAACCCTGAAAAAATTGGGGTGCGCTCTAGCAGTCCCGGGGATGCGGACCCTGTCCGCAAAACCAATGGAACATAGATATTTATTCTCTTCCATTTAATACCATAGGAAAAGCCGCGTTGCAGGATGAGACGAGGTTCAATGTTAGAAATTAACAAGTATGATTTTTCAGGTTTTCTCGTCAATGTTAGTATCATTCATCACAACCAGATTCACAACGGTTTTTTCCTCAATGATATACTTATACATCACAACCATGATGCTGCTACTGTTGATGGATAGTGAACACAAAAACCAGTGGAGGTATCGCAGACCAACGTTGCCAAAACTACTCATTTAGTACCATATTCCACTACGCATAGGAAAAGCCGCGTTGTAGGAGGAGATGAAATCCAATGTTAGAAATTAACGAGTATGATTCTTCCAGAAGTCAAGTACAGACAAATTCACAACGGTGTTTTCGTCAATGCCAGGCTCATACATCACAACCATGCTGGTGCTGCTGCGGATGGGCAGTCAACGAAAAAACCAGTCGAGATATCGCAGACCAACGTTGCCAAAACTCAGTGCAGGGTACCTCTATTGGCAGCCATGGAACACCCAGGTATTCCGCTTAATCCCATCTACTACGCCTCTCTCTTGCAAGCCTGCACAGACATGAAATCTCTGGAACAAACCCATGCCCACTTGGCCATATGCGGATTAGATCAAAGTCCATATCTCGAAACGAGGCTAGTGAGCATGTATGCCTTACTTGGCAGTTTAGATAATGCACGCGAACTGTTTGACAAAATACTGGAACCAAACGTTTTCGCATGGAATTCCATGATCAGGAGATATGCTACCAGTGGATCTTGCGAGGAAGCTCTTTGTTTTTATTATCGGATGCAACAGGCAGGCATACATCCAGATAATTTAACATTTCCCTTTGTGCTTCGGGCATGCGCTGGCCTGTTGGCTCTGCGAGAAGGCAAGGAGATTCATTGTCACATAATTAGAAGTGGGTATGAAGCAGACTTATTCACAGGATCCGCGCTTGTAAATTTATATGTTAAGTGTGGTGTTTTAGAGGATGCACGCCAAGTGTTTGACAAAATGTCTCAAAGGAATGTAGTTTCGTGGACTGCTATGATTGCTGGATATGCTAGCAATGGACATGCAAATGAGGCCTTAACACTCTTTCATCAAATGCAAGGGTCAGATGTGAAACCCAATCCAGTCACTGTTGCAAGCGTCCTTCCTGCTTATGCTGACTTGAAGGATCTCCAACAAGGGGAGTGGATACATGATTACATAATTAAGAATGAGTATGAGTCTAATGTGTTTGTGGGGACTGCTCTCATAAATATGTATATTAAATGTGGGAGTCTAGAGAAAGCACGTCAAGTATTTGACAAAATGTCTCAAAGAAATTTAGTCTCACGGACTGCTATGATTGCAGGTTATGCACAAAATGGACATGCTAGTGAGGCTTTGGCACTTTTTGGTCGAATGCAACTGGAAGGCATGACACCGGATTCGGTCACCATGGTCAGTATCCTGTCAGCATGTGGTCAGTTAGGAGCTATGCAACAAGGCAAGTGCATCCATGATTATGTAATTAAGAATGGGTTTGAATCGGATCCTTTTGTTGGGACTGCTCTGATTGACATGTATTCAAAATGTGGCAGCATGGTTTTTGCACACCGATTCTTTGGTGGAATGCCGGAAAGAAATGTGGTCTCATGGAATGCATTGATTGCGGGATATGCGCAGGTTGGACATGCCAGTCAAGCATTAACACTAGTCCGTCAAATGCAGCTGGCAGGTTTTATACCCGACTCTGTCACGGTAGTGAGTTTACTCTCTGCATGTGCCTATTTAGGGGATCTGCGACAAGGTAAGTGCATTCATGATTACATAATTAGAAATGGATTTGAATCAGATGTTTCTGTGGGGAATTCCCTTGTAAATATGTATGCCAAGTGTGGGGATTTAGACTTTGCGAATCAATTATTTCACAAAATGTCTAGAAAAGATGTGGTCTCGTGGAATTCAATGATTGCTGCGTATGACCAAAATGGACAGTCTAATAGGGCCTTGGCACTCTTTCATCAAATGCAAATGGAAAACGTGACACCCGACCGTTTCACCATGATAAGTGTGATTCCGGCATGTGCCCACGTTGGAGATCTACAACAAGGCAAGTGGATCCATGAATGCATTATTAGAAACCGATTTGAGTCAGATATTTTTGTTGGTACTTCTCTCATAGATATGTATGCCAATTGTGGAAGAATGGAGAAAGCCCGCCAACTGTTCAACAAAATGTCTGAAAAAAATGTTGTTTCTTGGAACACAATGATTGCTGGGTATACCCACAATGGACCTATCAAGGAAGCCTTGGCACTCTATTATCAAATGCAAGTAGCAGACATGACACCAGACTCAGTGACCTTGGTAAGTGTCCTCTCTGCATGTGCCCAATCAGGGGCTCTGCAACAAGGCAAGTGTATGCATGATTACATACTTAGGAAAGGATTTGAATCAGAGGTCTCTATTGGCAATTCCCTTGTCGCTATGTATGCAAAGTGTGGGAGAATAGAGAGTGCACAACGAGTGTTTGACAAGATGTCTGAAAGAAATGTGGTTTCTTGGAGTTCACTGATTGCAGGGTATGGAATGCATGGGCACGGTAAGCATGCCCTGAGACTCTTTGGTGACATGCTGCAGACGGGCACAAAGCCAAACCATATCACCTTCGTATCTGTTTTGTCTGCATGCAGCCATGCAGGCCTGGTGGATGATGGATGGCACTACTTAGATTCCATGAGTCAAGATTACTGTATCACTCCTGGTCTGGAGCACTATGCTTGTATGGTTGATATTCTGGGGCGTGCTGGACATCTGGATGAGGCCCAGGATTTTATCCAAAAGATGCCATTAGAACCCGATGCTGGTGTGTGGGGAGCCTTGCTTGGTGCATGCAGAATTCATTGCAATATTGAGCTAGGAGAACGTGTAGCAAAACACCTTTTTCACTTGGAACCTGAAAATCCTGGATATTATGTACTGTTGTCTAACATATATGCTGCAGTTGGCCGGTGGCATGATGTAGCAAAGGTGAGAACAATGATGAAAGACCGGGGATTGAAAAAGCCACCAGGATGCACATTTATTGAGCTAAATAACAAGCTTCACTCATTTGTTGGGGGAGACAGATCCCATCCTCAGTCTGAGCAAATTTATGCAACTCTAGAGGCCTTGGCTGGGCAGATGAAAGAGGCAGGTTATGTCCCTAGTAAAAACTTTGTACTGTATGATTTGGAGGATGAGGAGAAGGATTACATGCTATGCAGCCATAGTGAAAAGTTGGCAATTGCTTTTGGACTTATCAATACAAGCCCTAGGACCACCATCCAAATTACAAAGAATCTTCGTGTTTGTGGCGACTGTCATACTGTCACTAAGTTCATTTCCAAGATCGAGATGCGGGAAATTGTAGTGAGGGATGCAACTCGCTTCCATCAGTTTAAAGATGGATTTTGTACTTGTGGGGATTACTGGTAGCACTCATTAAAAGTGTGGGGATTACTGGTAGCACTCATTAAAAGTGAAAATAGGGAAGTAGAACTAGCTTGAGTAGTTCTACTTATGCACGTTTCTTCCACTGCAATGGCCAATTTGCTTCGTGTAATGGTTCATTTATATCATGGTTGCATTTGGGCAGTATAATGGGCAGGGATGCATATTGTGATGATTTTACATTCAATCTATCCTCTAAGTTCATTTTCCGAGTTTAACTTAAAGGAAATTGGAGTAAGAATATGCATCACTAATTTCGTTTGGCTGATAATCCTTATTTAGTATATTATTAATTTTGAAGTTGTTTCAATTTACATTTTCTGGTACCTTGTCAAGTCACAAGTAGAATGCTTTATCATGACGTTTGACTCCCTTGGGATGCTTGTGAGAAGTCCTCTGTGAAGATTTAATGGTCGAAATCACAAGGACCTCATTTTCAAGTGTACTCCAAGCCTTTCTGGTTTAAGTTTTTAAGGTATTCTTACCAGCACTCTGTCAGAAATTCATATCCAATTATATAGTAGTCTCTTGAGAAAACTTTGTTAAATTAAAACTTAAGATAGATTCATCTTAATACTAGATCTATCGAACATCAAGAGGGGTCAAATCTATTGAGGTGCAAACTTTTTTGAGGGAGTAAAGGTTTTCACTTCCTCGGGATTGATCCCTGTCGATACTTGATAGATTTGAGGTTGAGATGGATCTACGATGATTGCAGTCGCGTTCAAATGCGTAGAAAATTAAAATTGACTTGGATAATATATCTCCTTTTATAAATTCCTTTGATAACATTTGTTCATTATATGTTTTCCCTTAAGAGTATATGTTTATTCTATTAGCATTCATTTTATTCAATTTATTTTTTTTCACATTTGTGAGCATTTTATTTATGTATCTCTATCTAAATCATATAACAAAAACTTATAAACCAAATACTCTCACACTTTGTGGTAAACGATGCATGTATCATCGAATCATTTTGCATTTTTGTCAAATTTAATGCATAGTATCTCTTCAAATCATATAACAAAAACTATAGATTGAATACTCTCACACTTTGAAGTAAACAGAAACATTCTCTCATTTTTATAAACCACCTTCAACATAAGTGACCCAATCATCCAAGGATTAGCTACTTATTGGAACCATATGCACAATGAATATATTGTTTTCTTTGACGTGTTTTCAAATTCAAGATTAATTAACATACTTATACTTTTCTTCTTGTCTATTTTTCATAGATGGATGAGGGATGCTACTTATACTTATCTTCTTGTGTATTTTTCATAGATGGATGAGGGATGCGATATAGAAAAAAATGACAGTGTGAAGTCTCGACAAGCTCTATTACATGGAATGGTTTGAATTGTAAAATTGTATTGACTTTGGCTTATTTTTTCCCTCCAACCGACCGGTGTGTGTGAATAATGTTAAAATCAATAAAAATTATTTACAAATTCAATTCACTTGCAATAGTAAATTCAATGTTGAAATGAATGTATGTCAAATTCAAAACCAAATTGCAATGAAAATAACATTGTAGATCGTGTTGATTCTAGTTAATTGAAATATATGTCAAATGATCAATTTAGTTCTTACAACATAAATATGATCTTGTAAGAAATATACTAAAAGTTTCTTTGTATATAAAAGTTTAGAAAATGTCAATTGGGTTTAGCTTAGGTGGCTGAGAGGAGGAATTTTATCCTCTTCACCCAAGTTCAAATCTCGCTTGTGACATGTTTGCTCTTCATGAACCGATTGTTGATTGGGACTCTTCATGAGTAAATTGTTGGGAGGATGGCAAGGTATCAACAATCTCATTCATGCTTATAAGCTTGAGGGTATGATGAATTGTATTCCAAAAAAAAAAAAAAATCTAAAAAATAAAAAATATTGTATATGAGAATCATTTTGACTTAAAATTCGGGTTCATTTCCTGTGTCCATAATGCAAACTTGAAAGTCGAGTTCAAAAAAGAAAGAAGCATGCAAAGAAGGGCATGATCATTATAAATGTAAATATGTTGAGCAATCAATGAAATCCATATCAGTTGTGTATGTTACTTTCTAGGCACGTGGATCATGAGTGAGCAATAAATAAATGTAGCCTACTCCGACTTTGTTGTTTTCTAATGTTGGATTTATAGAAAATAATCATGATATGGACATGATGAAGTTTTTTTCATAAACATTTAATAATATCTTGCATCGTGTTGTATTGAAGTGTATTTCAGTGTTGTAAGTGTTGTATTGAAGTGTATTTCAGTAAAAGAAAAACTTAATAGATGAAAATAAAAAACCTTATGAGTTGTTTGAGATAAGAGGCATTGGTGTTTCTTCCATGCATTGAGAGGATGATTTTTTTTATAAGCATAGTTGTGTTTCTTATGTAAATTATCAAAATAATATTTAAAACTTAAAAAAAAAATCAAATGGTAAGGGTTTTTATAGGTTTAAAACAAATTCCACAAGGCGGATAATAGCCAAAAAAAAAAAAAAAAAAAAAGGGCTTTAACATTGTGTATTATTATAGTGTTTAATACTATTTGGAACAATTCTTTGCTATTCAAAATTGAATTTTGTCTTTGTGTACTTGTAACTTAATTTAATATATTTTCTATAGTATTTTTTTTTTCTAATTTTCAAGTTGCAATAGTTGAGGATCTTATTTTTTTTCTATTTTCTTTCAACAAATGCCTATTATGATTTGAGATGGGGACACTTTTACTGTTGAGAGACTAATCTTTGTTTGGTTTGATAATATATTGAAACACTATTGAGTTATCGTGTATTATGAGTATAACAATGTTGCCATTGGAATCTTAATTCACGAGTATATTGTTGCTACTAATATTTTGTTCTAAGAATGGTATTGACATAGTTCCTTATAGCATATTGTGAAGTTTTAGTTATTATTTGAAGTTGTTTTCTATTGTGAAATTTTAAGTCTTATTATGTAGTAGTTAATGTGCAATGCCCATTCATAGGCGATATTATTTGTATGGATATTATGTTCTAAATGGTATGGATGGCATTACCTTGTAACGTATTGTGAAGCTTTGGCTATTGTTTTAAAGTCGTTATCTACATCTAATCTCTAAATCTTGAGTAATATTTCAATGTTGTTAATGTATATTTAACTTCTAAGTTGAGTATTATTATGTATATATATGAGATAATATGTCATATGTTAATTATTTACTTTCAATCTCTTTATATCTATATATATTTATGTATCTTAGTGTTTACTACAACCAACATTAAAATATTGTTTGTTATTAATATATTAGCGTTATTTTTAAATTCCACATGTCATTTTAGTGTTGAGAATGGACATTACCAAATGACATTCACAAAACTCTACCTGTGATATGGAGTAGATTTCAAGTGTCTTTGTGCTTTAGATATGGGAAATCTAGAATGGTTGTGACACCATCCACTTACTACATAAAGTATGAGTGGTACATTGTTGAATATTCCTTCTCCTTGAATTAAATTTAGACTACATATTCAATTTTGTAATAAAACTTGAATTGCTTAAAATATATACATGTATTCATTAATAGAATAGGTAATGCCAAAACCATGTATGTGTCATTTCAGTGTTTAGCATGGACATTACCAAATGACATCCACAAAACTCTACCTTTGACATGGAAACAATTCCAAGTGTCTTTGTGCTTTAGATCTGGGAAATCTAGAATGGTCGTGACACCATCCAATTACTATGTAAAGTATGAGTAATACATCCTTGAATATTTCTTCTCCTTGAATTAAATTTAGACTACATATTCAGTTTTGTAAACTTGAATTGCTCAAAATATATGCTTGTCTTCATGATAGAATAGGTAATGCCAAAACCATGTAATTAGAAAGATGGATGTTATTATGTATATATTAACTAATATGTGAACGTCATAGATGTTTTAATTGTTTACTTTCAATCTCTTTAGATATAATTTATGTATTTTAGGTTTTATATATAGTTGACACATTTTTCGTTTTTAATATTTTAATATTTTTTAAATGCCATGTGTCAAGTCAGTGTTGAAAACTACATGAGCTAAATACCATAAGTGGTATTTCAAGATACCCCGTTGGGTCAGAAAAGTATGGACCAGAGGTATGTACATAATAGAAAACTGATTGATTTTGATGATCAGCCCAGTGTGGGGAAGTATGATCTAAAGGTTTACAAGACTATATGAGAACCGGGGGATATTGTATCCCCATGAAGTAGTTTTTTTATAAAAACAACGTATCATGTATTCGATGACAATCTTTTTTATCATAGAAAGAAATCTAACCCCAAAGCATTTAAAGGAGAATTCCAGAACCATCTTCGAGGTGACATCTTTTGTTAAATCATCACTAAGATTTGAGAGAATGTTAAATCCATTACTCATGAAAGTAAGAAGTATTTTGTCCCTGGAGAGACTCATTGGTTTCCCAAGGGCTTTCTTGCATGTCGAGGCCATCTTTGGATAGTCTATTAGCATAGAAGTTGTTTTCCCTATATACATGAGCAAATTTAATGTGAGAAAATGAATCTTGGAGGTTCTTGATATCATAAAACAATGGTTGGAGAATGAAGTTGTTTAACAAAGCTTTGCCCTTTAACCATTTCATCACTAGGAGAGAGTCTTCAAGGACTTGGATTTGTGTGATTTATTTTTCCATGACTAGGATTAAAACCAACTTAAGCATTGTGAATTCACTATGGTTGTTAGTGGACTATCATGCCAGTTTTGAGAGAGGAAAGAAGAACCCCTGCTCCTTTGGGGGGGTCTCCTTGAGATGCTCCAACGAAGAAGGTCCAAGGGATTTGGGTGTTGATATTTGTGATAAAGCTCTGAACTTGTTGATGGGCAGTGGGAAATTGAGGGAAGGCACTTAAGATTTTGAGGCTTTGGGAGGTGCAATGAAATGGAAAATTGTTATTCTTCTCAAAAAGTTTTGCATTTTTTGCTAGCCAAATTCCCAAGGCCAAGGTTAACGACAGGACCTTGAAAATTTTTGTGTCATTGTCGTTGTGCCATCTTTTAAATGTTGCTTCCATTGTGTCACCTTGAGATTTGAATTCCAATCCTATAATATCTTCAACTTCCCTCCAAACTTGTTCAGTGAAGGGACAAAAGAGGATGAGATGAGCAATTGTTTCCAAATTTGATTCACATACCCTGATAACTTTGTTTTTAATCAGATCCCAGGTTAATGCTATGTTATTTAAAAGGAGCCACATTAATATTTTGGCTTTTGTTAGGCATTTGTATTGCCAAAGTGGTTTCCACCACTAGATCAAAGGATGGTCGAAGCCTTCCATGGCTAGCATTTTATATCCAATTCTGGGCTCATATCCATCCATGGGGTTCATAGACCATAGGAGTTCATCCTCCTCTTCACTAAAAAAAATACTACATTTCCTTAGGTTGTTTATGTAGGAATTCCAAGTCTCTGCATAGTCCTCATTGAGCGCCAAATATCTCCATGTTATCCATTGTTGGTGCTTGAAGTTTAAAGCCTGACCTATTGCAATGTGTTGCAAGGAATGATATCCCTTCGATCTAAGACTATGTATGAGTGTTGTAGGCATCCTATGATGGTTTTAACTTGCAAACCGAGGGTCAAGGATGAGAAGGAACTTGTTCCCTTTTTCAACCTTCCAAATTATCCATTTCCCAATGATTGGGAATGCTTCGATTGTAGCTTTCCAAATCATGGAGGAATTCATGGTTTTTTGGTGCAGGGTTTGGATCTAATCTTCAATTGATGTGGGCCTGAGATATTTGTCTTTAATAGTTCATGCCCATAGGCCTTGGCCTTGGATGAGCCTCCATACATTCTTGGTTACTAAGGGTTTGGAAAACTGAAAGAGGTTTTTAAGTCCCCAACCCCCTTGACACTTTGGGATGGCTAGTTTCCTTTAAGAGACTAGAGCAATTCCTTTTTTCTCCCTATCCCCTAACTAGATGAAGCAATAACAGAGCTGGTGAAGTCTATCAAGGATCCCTTTTTAAATCCAGGCCAGAGACATCTAGTAAACTAGGAAGGCCTCTAGGACTGATTTAACTAGAACTAGGCACCCCCCTCGAGAGAGCTATCTATTGCACTAGTTATTTAGTTTTTTTTTTCTATCTTGGCAAGGAGCCAAGTCCGGTACTTTTTAAGATAAAGATTTACTTTGAGCTTGAACCCAAGAACTTTAAAAACAATCTCAAAGGCACGACACTTAAAGGGAAAGATTTGATTGAATATATATGTATGTATGTATGTTTTTTTTTTATTGTCACGAAACAATGGCTGGAGAATGAAGTTCATTAACATAACTTTTCCCTTTAACCATTTTATCACTAAGAGAGAGTCTCCAAGGACTTGGATTTGTGTGATTCCTTTTTGCATGGCTAGGATTAAAACTAACTTGAGCATTGCGAGTTCATTATGGTTATTAGTGGATTGTCATGCCAGATTTGAATCTAATGAACTGGTTTTGAGAGAGGAAAAGAAGGCCCCCTGCTCCTTTGGGGAGGTCTCCTTGAGATGCTCCAGCGAAGAAGGTCCAAGGGATTTGGGTGTTGATATTTATGACAAAGCACCAAACTCGTTGAGGGGTGGTAGAAAATTGAAGGAAGACACTTAATATGTTGAGGCTTTGGGAGGTGCAATGAAATGGAAAAGTGTCATTCTTCTCAAAAAGTTTTGCCTTTGTTGCTAGCCAAATTCCCAAGGCCAAGGTTAA
>ML807287.1:64558-103169 GCA_009831015.1 Picea engelmannii
CAAATATAATTGGGAGTGAGAATTAAGTGGCAGGCATTACTAACATTTGGTCTTCTTAGGCATATTCATGTAATTTCACCGAGAGTAGTGAGGTGCTCTATATGGAGGAGATGTTGTCATGTTAGAGTTATGTTAGATTAGATAACGTTACATTAAACTTTGAGAAAAAGTAAAGTAGGCTCAATTTTTAAAAAATAACAATAACAAAAATAATAAAGTTAGTTCGATTAAAAAAAAAAAAATTATAGCTACATATTACACACACAAAAGTTTAAGATAAATCTAAGCTGGTTATATCTAGGTTTAAGATGAATCTAAACTAAGTATAGCCCACCACATGATTCCCACTCCCACCTTATAAGGTGGTATATGTTGCATTATAAATATATTAATACCAATGAAGGGAACTCATCTTTATTTTGATGATTGCCATAGCTCAACCAGGGAACTCATCTTTATCTTTGATGATTGCCATAGCTCAACAGCATTCATCTAGGGTTTCTGTCAGTTCTTTTCCTCACAAGGTTAAGCCAGAGATTGTTGTCATTAGATGAGGCAAAAGAGAAGGTAATCTAGCACTACGATCTCGTGTTTCTCTAGGCATTCTAGCACAACGATCTCGTGTTTCTCTCTAATGCAGAATGCTCTCACATAGTACTCACCTCCAATGAGTGGATTAGGTTCTCACATGGTCTTCCGACCGCAACTACAGCCATTAGTCACTCAGCCCGGATCTATGATTTTTGTATGAAGTTCCTCTTTGATGATCGCCACGATTCTATACTGTGTGCTAGCAGTGAACTGTGCCCAAATCGCCGGCATTTGTTTTCTGGGTTGTGACCTATACAGCGGTGAACACAATTCGTGTTGATCGGGCATGGTGGATAAACAAGCATTAGTGTAGTGTGGACAATGAACTGGTGCAGACTGCATTTATAATCAAAGGGTGTATGCGGCAAAGAACTAACAACACTGGTCAATTAAACGGTCCCTACATGAACGGTCCTAGAATTTGAATCCCTTAACAACATAAAGGGAAGCACAAAGCCATCCCCTGCTACAAGGAACATTTATGATAACATTTATGATAATTTGCTTTGCTTTTCAGGTCCTAGGGATTAGATGTAGATAGAAAGGAAGGAGAACAATTGAGTGATTTTCTTCCTAGTATATTTGGGATAAAAGACCATAAGCCTCCTCCTCTTATCCCAATAATCAGGTTAGGAGAGCCACATGTAGGTGAGACATCCTTATATGGGAAATATGTAAATTTAAGTATTAATCAAGGAAATCTCGAAGTCCACATTGAAGCAAAATCCATGGACGTTCCAAAATACAATCTTAGACCAAGAAGCAAAGGATCTACAGGTTTTCTAAGGGGGTAGAAGGGGGTTTAGGGTTTTTAGATGGCAAAGATTATAAAGCACCACAAAGAGGAAGAAAATCATATATGTCTCTAGCTCAAAAACAAGCAAGCTCATAAATTAAAAGTGGCAAACAATTGTCTTTGATTGGGGCTCTTAGATAAAATGCCCTTAAAGATGTTCTAAAATTATTTTTATAACCCTGAATTGTAAAGCTTTGGCCAATCCCTAAAAAATATTGGCCTTATAAATATTAGTAGAGGTAAACAATCCATCTATCGTTTTTTTGCAAGAAATTATGACAAATGGAGAGAAAGTTATTCAAGGACTTAAAAATTTATCAGCAATTGGGAATTCAGTTATATTGATGCTAAGGGAGATTGGGTGGCGGGGGCGGGGGGGGGTGGGGAATTATGGGGTTTAAAAAATGATCTTTTTCCCTTACTAATTCATGGGCTTTCTCAACATTCTCGGGACTTCACTATTTTCTTTGGACCTTGGAAAAGAAAAAAACTTTTGTAAATATTTATGGACCCTATTTGGATAGGGTGGAATACTAGATAACATATTCAAAATGGAACGGATTCAAAAAAGTTTGATTGTGGTAGGGAAGGATTGAAATTTCACTTTGGGAGCATCATAAGTTTGGGCGTCAATTGCACAAAAGGATTGTTTGTCTGGATACTTTATTAAAAACTAGAGGAAGTGGGATTGTTGGATATTGAACCCACAAAATTATCCCTAGCTTGGAGAAACAAGAGCACAGGAGAGGCTCACATTGCAAAAATGTTAGATCTCTTTTTGATTCAGAAGCATTCCTTGAAGAAGTCATGGGTTTCCTCTTGGGGGGAATCTGACCACAACCATGTGCTATTGCAGGTAGCCTCAGCCCAAGGGAAACCAACCAGCCCTTTTAAGTTGAACCTGGAATGGTTAAAGGATGAGGATTTTGTCAAAATGATAATGGAGGTTTGGGAACCCCTCAATGTATCTTTGAGAGAATCTACTCCCCTACAATTCCATCGGAATCTAAAAAGAGAAAAAAAGGAAGAAGTGTTATGGAAAAAGCAAGAAGAAGAATAAGTGAGAGAACTCTAAAGGAAGCATCAAGATCGCATTGTAGCAGTGAGGGTTTCAGATATATTACCGAGGATCAGAAATTAGAAATAAAACTACTTGAGGATGAAAAGAGATGTATTCTAATGGAAAAAGAAAAGGAGTGGGGACTCATAAGCAAGGCATTATGGCTCCAGGTGGATGATGAGAATACTAAGTTCTTTTGCAAATATTGCAACTACAAGAACATTAACTTTGTATGGAACGTTGAGAAGGAAGATGGTTCATGGAATTTTTTTTAAGGATATGGCTGCAGAAGGTGTTAATTACTTCATATCCCCATTCAAGGTTGGATTTCGAGCTACAATAGCAGAAGTAGTAAGATTGTCAAATTCCTTCCCAAGTTGCATCAATCCAAAATACAACTAGGCATTGATGGAGGAAGTGGGTAAAGAGGAGCTTCATATGATACTTCAAAGCTTTCAAAAGGATAAAATCCCAGGGTCAGATGGGTTGCCTATGTAGTTCTTCTTAACATGTTATGATTTTATAGAGGATTTAACTAGGGTGGTTGAGTTATTAAGAGTCATAAGGAAACTCTCGTTGCTTTCAACACAACCTTCATAGCATTGATCCCCAACGTTGATAATATGACATCCTTCGAAAATTTTAGGCCAATGTCATTATGAAATTGTATTTATAAAATTATATCAATGGTTATTGCAAGAAGACTAGAAGGGATTTTGTCAAGGTAGATCTCTTATGAACAATTTGAATTTTTGAAAGGAAGGAAAATTCATGAGGCAATGGGAATTGCACAAGGACTTCATTCAATCAAGCTTGGAAATTTAAGACTGAAGATGCTTAAAATGGACTTATCCAAAGCATATGATAGGGTGAGCTAGCTCTACATAAGATTAATTCTTATATGCCTGGGGTTTGCCATCAATTTGTTTCTTGGGTGATGAATTGCATTACATTTGTATCATTTGTTATTCTTATAAATGGAGAAACCTCTCCGTTAATCAATCTAGAAAGAGGCCTAAGACATGGGTGCCCATTTCCCCCTCTACTCTTTCTCCCAATTGCAGAAGGTTTGAGTAGATTTCTAATAAAGGCCATCGAAAATGGTAGTTTCAAAAGGGTAAATATTGGAAATTTATGTGATGTCACACACTTGTTGTTTGTTGACAATGTCCTTATTTTCTATGAAGGTACAAGAAAGGTGGTGGAGAAGCTTAAAGAAAATATTGAACTTTTCTACATGGCCACAGGGATGAAAATAAATATAGAAAAATCAACGATATCCTTTAAGGGTGTCCCTAAGTCGAAAAAAATATACATCACTCATTTGTTTCCTTACAATTTGGTTGATCTCGATTCATGGCCTCTATAGCTTCTACTAATGTTCTACCTTTTGATTCATATAAGAAACTTCATCCTCCAAAGTGTATTCATACTACTCTATATTTGACCATCCTTTCAAGTCCCTCCATGGGGTCACTTGAAGATGATACCTTTGTCACTTTAGTGGAATCAATCCCTTCCTGCTCAAATTTGAATCTTGCCCAAATTAGTAATCTTCCTCCTTTCTCATAGTTGTCTCACCCTAGGCCAAGTTTACAAATATATAAGAATACCTAGACACTAGAAAGTTCCCATGCTAAGCCCCTAGAATTTTTAGGAAATTCCTAGCTCATACAATTATTTGTATGTCTTCATAGGCAACCTCCTTTTCAAAAGAGGTTTTGATGGAGTAATGGCTTGTTTCATTAACCCCTCTCAATTAGTTGACCACATCATTGAGGCTTGTGATGATATTTTTGGTAGTCACTTTGGTGTATAGGACACTCATATTAAGCTCCTTTGAATGGGTTATTATCGGTCCTCTATGCGGGAAGACATCCATCAGTATGTCACTCAATCTGTTGCATGTCAAAACCATGTAAACCTCATTCATGCTTCTTTGCATCAAATCATTCCCATCGATTCGGCTTAGCCTTTTTCCATATGGGGTTTGGACCACATTGGAGGCATTTTTACTCCATTCTCTAATGGCTATAAGTTTCTCATAACAACTACTACTTACTTCATGAAATGGGTTAAAGCCATGTTGCTCACTAATATTTCAGAAGGTGTAATAGCTTGCTTCATTCAATGTCATCTTATCTATTAGTTTGGTGTCTCTAGTACTATCATCACTAATAATAAGACTCAATTTGACTTCTTTCGAGTTAAAGAACTTATCACACAATATTGCATAACCTAGAAGTTCTCCTCCCCCTACTACCTACAAGGTAATGGTGAAACTGAGGTTGCCAACAAGACCTTGCTTCATATTCTCAATTGTATAGTTGCCTCTTTAGGATGTGATTGGCATCTCCAATTTAACTGAGCCTTATAGACTCATCCCACTTTCATTCCCATACCAGTTAGCACCACTTCTTTCTCCCTTGTCTATGGAATTGAAGTAGTTCTCCCCCCAAAGGTCATAGTTTGCTCTCTTAAGATTTCTCTTTATTATGTCATCTTAGAGTAAAATCATCATACTGCCCAACAAGATAAGCTTGATCCCTTAGATGAATAGTGTCTTCATACCTTAGAATGCACTCATGTTTACCAAAAACGCATGACTCATGCTTATACCAAGCACATCCTCTCTCGTGACTTCTCCCTTGGAGACTTCATTCTTTGAAGAAATCCAAAGAATTTGATAAACTAAGAATCCAAAGGAAAGTTCAAACCAAACTAGTTAGGCCCATGTGTAATTATAAAATACTATGGTTTCAAGACATTTCACCTATTCACTCTTTAGGGATAACCCCTCGACCTTCCTTTCAATGCTATGCATTTACATAAGTTTCATGTTTATAGGAGTTTGTTTTTTACACTCTCTTAATATTTCATACCAGAGACTTAAAGTGAAACTCACAAGATAGGTGCATGGGTTATATGTGTGGGTAGTTGCATAGGTTAAGCACAATGATTTTGTTAGGTGTGTCACTTATGTGCATGGGTTTTTGGGTAGGTACATAGGTTAATTGCATCGCTTATGTTAAGTGTGTCATTTCTTTATATGAGTGTGTTGCTTACATGTGTCCCTTATCTATGTGGGTTAGGTGCATCGACTAGCTACATAGGTCATTGAAGTGTGTAGGTTAGATACATGCCTAGGTGTATCACTTATTTTTGTCTCATTTCAGACACCATATCCTTTGGAATTTGGGGAGGTCATCCTTGGATTATTTTTTAGTTCCAAAACCCTCCCATATCAACAAAGGGTATGTCAAGGCTAATCATATTAGATTTTGTTAAAAGTAGTAGTTTGTCAAATTTACAATGTTGACTCCTTTCATTGGTCATTAGGTAGCCTCCACTTGAGTTGGGTCTTACACAAAAAATAAATGACCATCTCAAGTAGTCTCCAGAAAACAAATAGTTGTACCTTATATTGTTTAGGATAAGCTTTCCAGGGAGCTCTCATTTTTCAATTTTGAATTCATACACGTGATTTATGACCTACGCAAGTTGTGCATCTCTCTGGGGTAGTGTTTCCCACCACCTATACCTTCTCCCATGTTTAAACATTGGCGACCCTCCATCCCACTACCTAGGTGAAGCTACTAACACATCACCAAGCCAAAGGGCCCAATATTTTTATATAAAATTTCAATTTTTCCATGTTTTAGGGGTTATTAGAAATTTTTAAATATCATGAAAAAAGAGTAGTTAGGCTAAATTGACCATAACTTGGGCATCCAGAGGCAAAATTGAATTTGGAAAGAACCTAGGTGTCACAAACAAAGAGGAATATCCACAATCAATAATATGAGGTGGTTAAACAATAAAAATTTCAATGGGAATGTCGAGTAGGGTAAGGAGGTAGTGGTTGGTCGTGGTATATGGTCGAGAAAATTGTGGAAATCAATCCCATTCAGAGTTGAATAAATGCAATTTGAAGGAGGCCCATTTCACATCCAGTAAGTTAAGACAATAATCATTGCTTAGAATCGGAGATGCAATTAGATTTAGGATTTATGGCACTTTTAAGCAAATCAATGCATAAACCCAATAAATTCCCAAGATTGTTTGGGGGGCAAAATATTGTTCCATTTGCACCAAATGAACAATAGATTGATCCATGAGTACAAGAGAATATTTATTTTCAATTTGTGTTCAAATTCAAGGCCTTTCTAGTACCTTGGAACTATTGAACATTGGTATATATAAGAAGCAGTGTTACCCAATTTTAGACCAAAATGAGCTTTAATTGAGCCAAGTTTGTGGCCAAAGGTTGTTCGTCAATGAGGCAACGAGAAAAGGTTTCCAAGGCGTATGGATTTTTGGAAAACAATAAAACCTGAGAATTATTAGAGCATAAGAAGCCCCTCTTGCCCTCCAAGACAAAAATGTTTTTTTCCCAATCAAGTGCCTTCCCTATACTAACTATAGCATCCATTAGTGATGTTTTATTTGACCTCTTTACATTCATTTGATTATAACAATAAGAAAATGGCTATAGAGGTTGAGGGGTAGTTTTCGAGGCATTCCACTTGGATGGTCCATTCTCCAAAAGCATTAAGGATGATATGACTTCTCTTTTGGCACTCTTCCCTGAGAGGGATTTTTCTTAAAGCCACTTCTTCTCTTGGATATGTTTGCCTTCCTTTTCAAAGTAAGACAAAATTTGTTTTTTGCAAAGTGTGTTTATATTTTTAGAAAGAGACTACTTGTCACTTTTTCAACACTGCCAAGTGATTATTAACCTCAAGATGAATTTAATCCTTGGGAATGGTTGATGTAACCCTCACCTCCTCCTCATATATAAATAGGAGGATGACATCTATAATTTCCAAAAAAAATATAGGAGTTCCCCCTGAAACAAGGATCAATTCACTAAAGCAAAGGATATTTTGTTACTTCTTGCCTACAATCCCATGCTCTTTGTATTTTCAATGCGGAATAGTTAAATATAAGTATCTAAATGCTCTTAGTTTTTCTCAAAGTTCTCAATGATTGATGCTCTTGCTTCTTTTCATTTTAACTATTGGGATTGAATGTTTGCTTGTGGTGAGGGGTAGTTGCAAGGTGTTTTGATGTTAGTTATCTATAGGAAGATTGGTTAGCTAGGTGCCTTTGTTGTTGGTTTATTGATTATGACATGCTAACTTTTGCATGTTAACAATTGCCTTGTATATTAATTTGTGTTGTTATTGTAGGTTTGTGGAGTGAAAGGTTACTACTAAGCCTAGTTGGTGCCTATGAGGGTCTACGAAGGTTCAAGGTGAACCTTAACATATCTTGTTCTTCACTGGTTGGTTTGGTGATTTTCTTCATTTCCCATTAAGTGCATTATTGTGTCTAGTTTCCTCTTCATTTCTTTGCTACCCCAAATATATAGGTTTGGTATCATCTACATCCACTTATCAAAATCAAGGCAAAAAATGTATTTGTTGGTTTGAGTTCTTATTTATAATTCATTATAATTTTTCATGGTATATTTTCACTTGTAAATTAAAAGTTGTTAATCCATACATTAAGAATACTCAGGTTACCGTTTTTGCTTCACCCAAGTAGTAGGGAACCCCCTACAGACTTGCTTCAAACAGAGGAGCCAATAGGGTAGTGTACAAAAACATAGAACAACCATGTACAAACTTTTAACAACCATGTAAAAACTTTCAAAACTTGTTCTCTTCTTTCTTTTACAACTTTTACAACTACAATTTCTCAATCATTAATATACATTAAAGTTTCACAATTGCCACACAAGTATTTACTGCTTGTTTGTCACTTGTTAAATAACATTATCACTTGGCGTTGTAAGATAGTTTCATATTTACTTTGCATTTTGTGATACTGACATAACGCAAGTTGAAGGAAAAAGGGTGGGCAATGCAAAGATTGGGTGATGGTTGGGACTCCTTTCCACTAGACATGTTGTGGTTGTCACCAAGTTCGGTAGAGAGACTTAGTGGGCATTATCTTTATTGATTGTATCGTTAATATTTCAATTTTTATCTTGTTGCCCCTAAAGGGGTTTGTACAAAAATAAACTTGCACGAATACTAAAAAGGAAACTCGAAAAACACAAAAGATCACTAAAATATTTTCCTTTTATTTCTTGATTTAGTTTAGATTTCAATATAGTTAACTGAGGGACATGGTTGTGAAAGCAACACGTTGTCAAGCCACGTAAATGGATTCCCAAAAATTATTAGATATTAAGGGTCAAAGCTAGGGAATACTCATCAGGTATCCCTCACAGAAAAAATTTCCTTTGGTAATAAAGTATCGAGCACCTTGTTTTTGAACCATCTGTCTCTGTTTTTCCTTGGATGTGAGTTGAAAGTATTGATTAACTCGCCCATGGTATGGATGCTACTTTTCTTGAGTAAGTCCAACTAAAATCCCTTGAAGGAGTCTTGGAGCTCTTCCTTTTCATGGGTATCCTTCTTCCATTGAAGCAATTTAAGAGCCCAAAAGCACTATCGACAAGATGGAGCCAATCCCTCCTTCTTTTAACTAAATGAAGTAATCTTTCCTTTCAACCACCCAATCGCTTGATTGAAAGGTTCAAACACACTCTTTTCATACTTAGTGGCAATTGAACAAAGTGGGATAAAAGGCATCTGCCTGCTATAAAGGACCTTCAAAATGTATTATTTGACTTGCATGCTTCTTACTAAGATAGAATTTGGAAAAAGAAACAATATTAACGACTCATCAAATCTTTCATCAATCCACCCTTTGCTCAGTGTTATTATAACCTTGATTACCTCAAAGTTTTCTCACAACTTGCAACAAACTATACCCTTTACTTGCCTCAAAGGTGATTTTATACGGTAGATTATCTCTTGCTCGGTCCCTTGGGTTTTGTGAAAATCATCGTCACCTGAAAGATTTTTAAATACCAAGTTCAAGGTTTGTCATCGACACTTGTTATTACCTCGAGGCTCGTTTATGGGCCAAATATATAGTTCCTAAGAATATAACAACACTCATAAATTTGTTCCCCCACCTCCAAATTGTCCTGAAATTGAATGGAAATCATAAGGAAACATATGTTCGAACATTATGGATTGGTTTCAACTCAATATACAAACACCTTTTAGTTGGTTGTAGTAGTCTTTTAGTGCTCAAATTTAAGATACAAAATTTGGGTTTTCACCTAGCTCATTTAAGGCTTGACCAAATTGTTTTTCAAGACATTTTGGGGAAAATTTTCAGGCTTAATTAGGCAATAATTACTTGTTGTTCGCCCCTCTATCTTTGTTGTTCTCATTTATTGGCTATGGGAAATTAATTTCTCATAGGTTTCATTATCATCTTTAGTACCTTTTTCTATCAACAAGTGTTGATAAAGTCTACCCAATAGTTATTCTAGACCTTACTTGACCCTATGATCCTTTTGCATTCCATTTTATAGATGTGAAAGAGCCATTGTAACTTAATGTTACTTTCTTTAGCTCGTTGGTCCAAAAAACTAGTATGCTTGTAGTTCACTTCTCTTTTAGTTTTTCACAACTTTTTCCCATTTTACCACCCACACGAGCTTAGGGAGAACAATACCTTGTCGGTTGGTCCCAATATGGATTATATGCAAGCCACTTGCCTCTCTTTCCACCCCTTCTTACCACTTTGAAAATAGGTCTATCCAAAGTGAGGATAGTCTATGCATTGTGTTGAGCTTCCAAGAGGTGTGTAACTGGCACCCAAGCTCTACCTAATGTCAAATATGTAATATTTGTCACATGTGATGGATTTTTCTTATGACAAATATGTGTAGGTGCATACGATATGTGTGTCACTTATGTTAGGTGTTATGCTTATGCTAAGTGTGTCACTTATGTTAGATGTTATGATTATGCTAAGTGTGTCACTTATGTTTGTAAGTGTGTTGCTTATGTACATGGGTTAGGTGCATTTGTTAGCTACACGAGTAGCATTTGTTTCTTATGTTAGGTGTGTCACTTGTGTACATCTCATATGTGAATAAGGTGCATATACTAGATGTGTCTCTTGTGTGTTTGAGTTTTGTGTGTGGATTATATGCACATGTTAGGTGTGTGGATATATAGTTGTGTTAAGTGCTTGAGTTGGGCTAGTGTGTCAATACTTTATTATCTCTCGTCAATGTGTTGATCCATCTTACCACATTTATTCCCTCATTTTACAAGTACAATTATCTCAACTCTATGTAATTGTCAATCTCTCGAGCAACTAATGCATGTAGGCTTTTCTCGTGTCTATGCTACACATATGATCCGGATTTTATAACCAAAATGAAATGAACACAAATTACTATTATTATTAACACAAAGGAACAAGGAACAATAATAGAGATACAGTAAAACTAGTTTCTATTCAATAAGGAAATATGTTGAAATTGTAAAATGCAGACTGAAAATAAGCTTGCTAGAATGGTGGTGGCTTATCTCTGAGAAGATATGTGACTGTTGCACTCATTCGAAACAAGATGATTACAATGAGTCTCTCAAAGAATTTTTACAATAAATATGAATTCTAAAACCATAGACATCCAAAAACCTAACCCTAGGAGATGAAGCGCCAAAAGTCATGTGGGCCCCGTTAGTACATCAACTTCCCGGGGTCATAACTTTTTCATACGATCTATGTTTTAGGTGCATGATAGCCCATTGGAAAGGTTTATCCGAGGAATACACATTATGTCGTCAAGCTATGATTTGGTCTACAATTTTTTTGTGGCGAACCCTAAAAACGTTGTTTAGGGCCTCAAAACAGCCTCAGAAGTTTAGGACCCAAAAACTAGGAAAAAACTGCCAAATTGAAAAATGCTAAGATGATCCAGTTGGAATATGTGGGTGGCCACCGATATCCATCTAGATCAATCCTCCCCCCTTAGGAATCAATTGTCTCCATTGCATTGATTTTCCTCATTAGATGAGGAAATTTTTGTTGAATTGGGCCTTGGGTGAGCCACTTTCCTTGGTGCATGAGCTTCCCTACTTTGACAACCCGATAAAGATGGATCCTCTGCTAGAAAGTTACCTTGACCTGTGTTTCCATGATCTGATCAGTGGATGCTTGTTCCATGCAGTCAGGGTTGAGCTCTGTTGGTGTCAATTGTTTTGTTATCTCTGAAGTGTCCAATAATGGTGTAAAATATGGCCGAAGGAGATTCACATCGAACACTAGGTCCAAGCCAAGGAAGGGAGGAATGTTGAGCTCAACATCATTGTTTCCAACAACCTTGGTGATGGTGTAAGGTCCATAACGGAGTGGAAAAATCTTCTGATGGGGCCCTATAAGGCGTTCTTTCTACAAGTGCAACCAAACTTTGTCTCCCACTTGAAACTTGTGTGGCACTTGATGTTGATCATGGCATTTCTTGTACTTGGCATTGGACTTCTGTAAAATATACTGAACCTTTTGGCAAATGTGTTGGATTCGCTCAATGAACCGGGTGACTTTGTTATCTTGATTTGGAGCATGTGACGAGTCAGCCTGGGTGGCCCCAAGGGGTAGTGCAACATCAATGGGACCCAATTGTTGAAATCCCAACCCCACCTGAAAGGGGTTGTGGTCAGTTGAGCTATGTATGGCTCAATTGTAGCTATGTTGAACATAGGGAAGACTCTCATCCCATGTGCGGGGGTGCTTGGAATTTTACATGTGTAGGATATGCACGATTACTCGGTTGACGACCTCAATTTGGCCATCTTTCTGGGGTGGAAGGCAGTGGATTTGGTGAGCTTGGTGTCCAGAAGTGACCAGAGGCTCAACCATAATGTGTTGGGGAATCGACTGTCTTGATCTGAGATAATGGTTTGTGGGATCCCAAAATGTACCCACACTCGTTCAAAGAATAGATTTGCAGTGGCCTCCGATGTGATGCTCTTCTTGGAGGTATCTAGAATTGTCATCTTGGAAAAGCAATCAATAACCACAAAACACAGTGATTTCCCTGCTTGGTGGAAGGAAGGCCCAACATGTAGTCCATTGAGATGGATTACGAGGGCCTTTCAGGAGTAGGCAGAGGGGTGTGCATGACTTGTTTCTTAGTGGTCAGTTTGGAAATAGCGCAAGCAATGCAGGATCTGATATACTTGGTGACATCCTGTCAAAGTTTCGGCCAGTAGAAATGTTGTTGCAACATTGGAATTGTCTTGTCTATGCTGAAGTGTCCTGCCACCCAACTCTAGTGGGCTTCCCAAATAACCTTCGCTCGCTCGCTTGATGGAATGTAGAGATGGCTCAGATGGCACAACAACCCGTCCTAAAGATGGAAATTAGTGATAGTTGTGTTTGCATCCAACATCTGGTAGGTGGTGGCGAAGTCTGGATATTTCTCATAGAGGTGGGCTCATCCAAAGGTCTCATGGCCGCAAGAGTCTAGCACTGTGGTGAGTGTTGGGATTGGAGGTATGTTAAGGAAATCAACGACCTAGTTGGTACTTCATGTCTTATACTTGATGTTGAGGTGGAATTATTGCAAGTATGTGGACCAATTATAATAGCGGTCATTCTGCAATTTACCTTGTGTCTGCATGAACTTCAATGGCTTATGATTAGTGTGGATGAATGTCTCCTTCCCGAGAATGTAATGCCTCCACTAACGACAGGCTTGCACAATGGAGTACATTTATTTGTCGTAATTAGGGTACTTACGGACAACATCTGATAGTGTCTCACTATGATAGGCCACAAGGTAGTCGTGCTGAGTGAGAACTACGCCCACATCATAGTTTGAAGCATCTGTCTCGATCTCAAAAGGATTTTGCAGGTTAGGTAATGAAATCATTGACGTTGAGCGCAATCATAGTTTCAAATCATCGAACGCTTGTTGTTGGGACATGCCCCACACAAAATTTGCCTTGCCACCACCTCTAGTTACTTGGCTAGGGGCCCATGCAATATGGGAGAATCCCAACACAAACCTGCAATAGAAATTGGCAAGGCCTAAGAAGATATGAAGCTCGGTGAGTGTTGTTGGGGCCGACCAGTCACAGATGACTTGGATCTTGGTTGGATCCACATGCACACCATGCTCATCAACAATGTATCCTAGGTATTGGACCATGTCCATGCTGAAGGAGCATTTTTCCAAGTTGGCATATAACTTGTGTTGTCACAGGGTGTGCAGAGCCTACTAAATATGTTGCAAGTGTTATTCCCAAGTCTTGTTGTAGATGAGGATATCATCAAGATACACCACTATAAAATAATTGGTGAAAGGCCACAAGATATCATCCTCATGATATCTTGAAGGTTGTCTTCCATACATCTGTCTCATTTATTAGGACCTGATGGTAGCCAGACTTCAGATGAATCTTAATGAAGTATTCAACCCCCTTGAGTTGATCAAGGAGATCGTCGATTCAGGGAATCGGGTACCATTTCCTGACTGTGATTTTATTTAAGGCCCAGTAATCAATGCAAAGTCACCAAGTCCCATCTCTATTCTACACCAACATGATTGGGCTTCCACAAGGTGATGAGCTAGGTCAGATGTGCCCTTTGTGGAGCAGTTCTTGGATCTAACGCTTGATTTTCTTATTTTCTAACACAGAGTGGCGATAGATTGGCCCATTGGGTAGCGGTGCATCGAGGGTCAGATCGATGGAATGTTTGACCTGACAGTGTAGAGGTGCCCTGGTAGGTAAGGAGAAGATGTCTTTGTATTCTTCCATGACCTTATCCACTTGCTTCTGTTACATGGAGAGGTCAACCATGGAGGCCCTAGATGTGGCTGCAATCTTTCACTCACTCTGAGAGCGAATCACAAAGAAGACAAACTTTTCGGTTTGAGAAATAACCTTCATGCATTGCTTGGTAGAGATCAAGGAAATATCACTAGGTGGTACTACCTCGGGTATCCTATACAATTTCTTGTTCAAAGTAATAATAACATTGTGAGGCCTAGACTCATATACATCATGGCGTTTCCATAAATAAGGTTGGCCCAAAATAACATCACAAACTTCGAGGGGTGAAACATCACACAATACCTCATCTTTGAAGGGCTTGATGTCGTATGACATGCGACACTATTGGTTGATGAAAATATCGCTTCCTTGGCGGAGCCATCCGATGGTGTAGGGTTGCAGGTGCGAAGTTGTCAGTAGGGATAGTCGCTTGATGACCTTTGCTGAGATGAGGATTTTTGGCTACCACTATCAATGATGAAGTGAAGCAGGGTGCATTTCACCCACATCTGTGAATGAAATAGGCACTTGCCTTCCTCTGACTCGTTAGGTTCACCGGGTTGGATCTTGGTGGTAGAAACGGTGGCACTGGGTTCTGCATCAATGATCCATCTCTCCTTTTCTAGTTTTGTATCAAAGTTAGAACCCACATCTGATTTAAAGGCTTTCACCTCAACCACCAACAATTTCTTTGAGCACCAATCAACAATGTTATGCTAGGGGCTCTTATGGAAGTTGCACCACTTCCCAGTATCTTTCTTCGTCTTTCGATTTTCCTTCCTTGCTTACGACTTAGACTGGTTTTCCTAAGGCTATATATCTTTGTTATGTCCTTTATTCTATGGGTAGGGGTTCCCCTTGCCCTGCTTCTGCTGTGAGGGGTTCCCAGACCCAAACTGTCACATCTTTTGTTTAAGCTTCTGCTCAATTTTGATGGCATATCGATATGTCGTGCCCAAGGACGAGAAGTCCAGAAACTACATTTCCGCTTGGATGTATCTATGTAGACCACCATGATACTTGAGCACCAGATGTCACTTGGAATCTGTGGTACCCATATTGGTGTGCAAGGTATGGAAGATATTTGTGAACTCTGGCACTACTTGGTCCCTTTCCTACCACAGTGTGGTCCATTTTGTATACAGGTCATCATAACTTGCAACAGGGCAGTATTGTTCCTTCATAGCATCCATGAAGGACTCCCAAGTGAGTGCAACTAGAAATAATGACAGTTTATCTATTTCCTTTTTTTCACAGAAAGTCTCCCACCAATATTTGACATGGGGAATGGCTTTGAGGAGTGCAAAAGTAATATTTTCTCTATTCAAAAAGTTATGGACAGAAAAATACCCTTCTAGCATATTCAACCATTTGTCTATAGCATCTGCATCTATCTAACATTCAAATATAGGAATATCAAAGTTGATCTATACCTTGAAGGGGGCGACACCTCCGCTCAAGGAAGATGCGTCGTTAGTTGGTAGTCATCGAAGGAAGATGCAACAATTTGAAAGGATCTCCTATCCCTGCATCTTTCTTTTCTCCTGCCATGGAAGGTCACTTGGGTGTGCGAGAGATTTTTTCCTCAAGAGAAACAAGCTCGAGACCCAACTCTTTGTACCCCAACCTCATCGGGGACATGCACTAAGAACAAAAAAGAGCAAACCACTTTGATACCACTGATCCGGATTTTATGAGCAGAACGAAATGAACACAGATTATTATTATTATTAACATAGAGGCACAAGGAACAATAACAGAGATACAATAAAACTGGTTTCTATTCAACAAGGAAATATATTGAAACTGTAAAATGAAAACTGAAAACAAGTTTGCTAGAATGACGACGGCTCATCTCTAAGAAGAGATGTGATGGTTGCACTCATTCACAAGATGATGATTACAATGAGGCTCTCAAATCCTTTTTACAATAAACATGAATTCCAAAACCCTAGACATCCAAAAACCTAACCCTAGGAGATGAAGCGCCAAAAGTCATGTGGGCCCCGTTGGGGTAAGTTAGTACATCAACTTCCCGGGGTCGTAACTTTTGCATACGATTTATGTTTTAGGCGCACGATAGCCTGTTGGAAATTTCTATCCTAGAAATACACATTATGCCATCAAACTCTGACTCTGTCTATAATTTGATTGTGGCGAGCCCTAAAAACATTGTTTAGGGCCTCAAAATGGCCTCAAAATGGCCCCAAAAGTTCCAGACCTAAAAACTAGGAAAAAACTGCCAAACTGAAAAACTGTCAAGATGAGCCAGTTGGAATAGGTGGGTGGCCACCAATATCCATCTGGATCAACATGAAATACTAACGTGTACTTCCAATTACTTCCTTGTGTGAATATTTAATAATATGGATATGTAGTTATATATATTATTCCTTATTGCTACTTGTTTTGATCATATATTTTCCATGCATAAATGGTTGTTGCTTGTAGATATGAATTTTGAGCCTTGAAGCCCAACGAGTTTAACTCTTGGACCACATGATTATTTTGAAATGAAAAATGAAGGACAAAGTAGTATGAGGAAGAGGTTGTATGAGTTGGTTTCCCCTATCACTAAAGGAACTTAACACATGTAGGATAAGAATATTGTTCACATGGATGTTAATAGGATAATTTTTCCTTTTTATTAGAAACTAAAAGATGACAAACACATATCTCACCAACCTCTAACCCCTTAAGAATCGCTAATTGACTCACCTCCAACCCTGAATTGACCCATATCCCCTAATATCCTCACACATGACCCATTAATAATGTCTAACATTACCCCTTCTAACTAACCCAACCCATATCTCCTAGATGTTGGGTATTTGTTACATTCATTTCATGATCACCCCCACGGGGAGCCCCCCCCCCAAAAAAAAGGGCGGTTTTTGCGTCTATTTGGGATGGTTTTGGCACATCATTTTGTTCATTTTACACAATTTCAGCACATGGTTTTCTAATTCTAGTTAATAACTTAAGGTTGTAACCCAATCTAGATCAGTGGATTAGGGTTGTTGGAGGTCGCGAGATCCTATAAATTGTATTGTAATGAAAAAGGTAATAGAATGAGAGTTAGAGGTGCGACTCTAAACATTTGTTGGTTTTCCCGATTAAGGGTTTCTCGGGTAAATTTCTGAGTGCTATGTATGATTGTTATTGTTTTCTTTTTGTTTTATAAAGAATATGTATGTGCATGGCTATAATGTAAAGGTTTAATGACCTAGATGGACATCGGTGGTTTCCTACCTATTCCACTGGCTCAACATACAGTTTCCATTCTAGTAGTTTTTCGGGTCCCAAACTTCTGGGGCACTTTTGAGGCCCTAAATGACATTTTTTTGTGGCAGCGCGAAATATTAATGTCTTGGCATGTATTGGGCCATTCAAAATGTGTATTCCTTGGAAAAACCTTTCTGACGTGGTATCAAGCGCCCTAAATGGAGATTGTATGCAAAAATTGTGCCCAAGGGAAGTTGACATATCAACTACCCCTATCAGGGCCCACAAACCTTTTGGCATTTCATCTTACAGGGTTAGGGTTTTGGATGTTTAGGGTTTTCTCATTTATTCTGTATGTTAAAAAGGCCCTGAGAGCTTCATTTTAAACAACTTCTTTCAAATGTGCATAGTCGTCACATCTCTTCTCATAAACAAGCTACCACCATTCTAGCGAGATCATTTCACTCTGTATTTTCTTTTACATTCCCTGCATATTATAGTCTTCAGAAGAAATTGAGTATTGTTATATCTCTATGCTTCTGTCTTATTTATGTGTTTCATTTTTTTCACTCATAAATCCAAATCAGTGGTATCAAAGCGATATGTTCTTTATCGGTTTCTTTGTGCATGTCCCCAACAAGGACAGTGTATCAAGCATTGGGACCAAATTGGTCGAACCTTTGGAAGACCATCCTCTCTGACCTCGACGACCTCCCATGCAAAGGAACAGAGAGAAGAGGGATCATGACATCTTATTAAGTTGTGTCTCAAGGAAGTCCTCACGAAACAAAGGAACAAGATGATGGATCAGTTTTCCCAAATCCTTCAACGATTGCCGACAACAACAAAGGAATCTTAGTCAAGTGACCACTTTGGAGGCACCGCCCCCTTCAAGGTACAAGCTTATATTCATATTCCCACATTTGAAGGTTAGATGGATGTAGATTCTTTGGAAAATGGTTAAATCTACTAGAAGGTTATTTCTTTGTCCACCATTTTTCCAATAGGGAAAGGATCACCTTTGCACTACTTGATGTGATCCCCCATGTCAAACATTGTTGGTAAACTTACTATGAGAAAAACATCGCAGAGGAGTCTAGAATATTTGGGTTTGAGCCCACTTGGGACTCTTTTATGGATGCCATCAAGTAACAATATTACCCTGTTGGAAACTACAACGACCAATAAATGAGATGGACCACACTCTATCGGTAGAGGGACCAAACAGTGTCAAATTTCACAAATTCCTTCCATACCTTGTGCACCAAGTTGGGTATCAAAGACTCTTAGAGGCATCTGGTTCTAAAATACCATGGGGCCCTACACATGTACATCCAAACAGAAATGGAGTTTCTAGACATATCATCAATGGGAGCCACTTATCGATATGTTGTCAAGATCGAGAAAACATTTAAGCAGAGGAATAAGTAGGAATTTGGATCTAGGAACACATCACAACAGAAGTCGGGCAAAGGCATCCCCAATCCACAGAACAAAGGATGAAGCAAGAATGGAAAACTGCAAGACAACCAGTCTAAGTTGTAAACAAACAAGGGTAATGGGAAGACAAAGAAAGACACTGGGAAGTGATGTGAATTCCATAAAATCCCCTGGCACAACACCGATGAAGATTTCTCAAAGTAGTCATTGGTGGTCGACCAGAAATCCTCAAAGTCAAATCTAGGATCCGACTCTGATTCACATCCAGACAAGGAGAATCGTATAATTGATGCAAAAACTAGTGCCACAGTCGCTACCACCAAGATCCAACCAAACGAACCAGAAGAGACGGAGGAAGGTGAGCACCTTTTTCACTTGCAGATGTGGGTGAAGGGTGCTCCACTAAATTTCATTGATGATAGTGGAATCCAAAAGAACCTCATCTCAGTAAAGGTCGTGAAGCAGTTGGATTTGTCGACAACACCACATCCATAGTCGTACAACATCGGGTGGCTTAGCAAAGGACGAGATCTTCGTATCAGCCAACAATGTCACTTGCCCTATGGCGTCAAGCCCTTCAAGGATGAGGTATTGTGTGATGTTTCCCCACTTGAAGTTTATGATGTACTTTTAAGCCAGCCATATATGTGGAAAATACATGTTGTATATGAATTTAGACCTCATAGTTTCATTGTTATTGTGAGTAGACAATTGCATGGGATCCTAGAGGTAGCTCTACCTACCACAATTTCTTTGGTCTCAACTAAGCAGTGCATGAAGATCATCTCCCAGACTGGGAATTTTTCCTTTTCATGATTCGTTCTCATAATGAATGGAAGGTCATGGCCACATATGTGTCCTCTACAAAGGGCTCCTCTATGTAGTAGAAGCAAGTGGACAAGGTCATGGAAGAATATCGAGACATCTTCACCTCACCTACCAGGGTGCCTCTGCACTATCAGGGCAAGCATTCAATTGAGATAACTCCTTAAACTCCTTTGCCTAACATTCCAATGTATCAATGTTTTCTCTTGGAAAATGAGAAATCAAGCACCATATCCAAGAGGTGCTCCAAAAAGGGCACATTCGACGAAGCTCCTCATCGTGCAGAAGCTCTATTCTGCTTGTACAGAAGAAAGACGAGACTTGGCGATTTGGTATTGATTACAGAGCTCTAAACAAAATTATAGTTAGGAATTGGTACAACCAACTCAAGGGGGACAAGTGTTTTAGTAATATTGATCTGAAGTCTGACTACCACTAGGTCCCCATAGAATAAACTAATGTATGGAAGACCGCTTTCAACTGTAAAGAAGGTTTTTTTGAGTGGTTAGTCATGCACTTTGAATTGATGAATACCCCAGACACCTTCATGAGGTTGATGGATGATATCTTGCGGTGCTTCACCAATTTATTTGTGGTTATCTATCTGGATGACATCCTTGTCTTCAATAAGAGTTGGGAAGAACACTTGCATCACATTCAGAAGGTCCTCCACACTCAGCGGCAAGACAAGTTATATTCTAACTTAGAGAAATGCTCCTTTGAACCGAACAAGGTCCAATACCTCAGATACATTGTAGATGAGAATGGTGTGCATGTCGATCCAACCAACATCCAAGTCATTCATGATTGTCCAGCCCCAACAACAATCACTGAGCTTTGAAGCTTCTCAGGCCTCGCCAACTTCTATCGTAGATTTGTATTGGGATTCTAGCAGATCACATGAGCTCTCGGCCAAGTGACCAAGGGTGGTTGCAAAGAAAAATTTGTGTGGGGAAGATCACAATAGAAATATTTTGATTATCTAAAACATCGCTTATGATCAGCCCTAGTGCTTGCCTTACTCGATCTGCAAAAACCCTTTGAGATTGAGATTGATGCTTCTGATTATGTTGTTGGTGTCATTCTCACTCAACACGGTCATCCAATGGCCTATCATAGTGAGACACTCTTAGATATCATCTATAAGTACCCCACCTCTGACAAAGAAATGTATTCCATCGTATAAGTATGTCGCCAATGGAAGCATTACATTCTAGGGAAGGAGACATTCATCCATACAGATCATAGGCCTTTGTAGTTCATGCAAACATAAGGAAAATTGTAGAATGGCCGCCATCAAAAGTGATCCACATACTTGCAGCAGTTTCACCTCAACATTAAGTATAAGAAAGGGAGCAGCAATTGCGTTGTTGACTGCCTCAATCGACCTCTAGTTGCAGCACTAACCATGGTGCTCAACTCTTGCAGGCATGAGACCTCCGGGTGGTCACAAATCTATGACAATGATCATGACTTCGCTACAATCTACCATATGTTGGGAATAGGCATGGCCATTGTCAACTTCCATCTTTAGGATGGACTTATATGCCATCTGGGTCATCTATGTGTTCCTTCAAGCAAGAGTGCAAAGTTGATTTGGGAAGCTCACTACAGTCGAGTGGCAGGACACTTTGGCATGGAGAAGATAGTGGTAGTACTATAAATGTATTTCTATTGGTCGAAGCTTTGACATGATGTTAGTAATTTTATCAAATCCTTCAATGCATGTTCCATTGCCAATCCAACCATTAAAAAACAAGGACTGTACACCCCTTTTCCTACTCCCGATGGGCCCTAGGAATCCATATCGATGGAATACATGTCAGGTATACCCTCCACCAAGCATGGAAATGACTGTGTATTTGTAGTTGTAGATTGATTCTCTAAAATGACCATTATGACCACCTACAAGAAGAGTATCACAATTGAGGCCACCGCCAAGCTCTTCTTCGAGTGTGTATGGGTACACTCTGGACTATCGTAGACCATCATATCATATTGGAATAGCATATTCTTAAGCACATTCTGGTCAAGCCTCTGGTCGTTATTGGACACCAAGCTCACCAAATCCACTACTTTCCACCCTCATATTGATGGACAGAAAAAGGTCGTCAATAGGATGATTGTGCATCTCTCGTGCATGTACAACTCCAAGAATTCATGCACATGGGATGAGATCCTTCCTTATGTCCAACACAACTACAATATATCACTCCATAGCTCGACCAATCACAGCTCTTTCCAAGTGGGCCTGAGTTTTCAACCATTGGGCCCCATTAATGTAACATTGCCCCTTGCATCCACATAGGCATAATATTCCCATACTCAATCTGAGGCTATCAAGGCCATTGAATTTGTTGAATGGATTTAACACATCTACCAACATGTCCTTGATATTTTGTAGAAATCCAATGCTAATTACAAGTAGCGCCATGATCAACACCAGGTTCCCCACAAGTTTCAGGTAGGCGATAAGGTTTGGTTGCATTTGCAAAAAGAGTGACACATAGGACCCCACCGAAAGTTGCGACCAATTCGCAATGTAACTTACATAATCACCAAGGTTTTGGATGATAATTATTTTGAGTTAAGTATACCCCCCTTTCTTCGATTACACTCAGTGTTCAATGTGGACCTCCTTCGACCATATTTTCCACCACTACTGGACACATCAAAGGTGGCAGAGAAACTAACACCTACAGAGCTCAAACCTGACTGCATGGAACATAAAACCATTGATCGGATCATGGACATACAAGTTAAGGGCACCCACCAACAGAATATATAATTCTATCAGATTGTCAAAGCAGGGCAGTTACTGCACCAAGGCAAGTGGCTCACCAAGCGTCAAGTTCTACAGAAGTTTCCCCATTTAATTGGGGTACTCAATTAAATGGAGGCCATTGATTCCTATGAAGGGAGGACTGATACAGATGGACATCAGTGGTCACCCACCTATTCCACTTTCTCAACATACAATTTTCATTTTGGCAGTTTTTTGGGTCCCAAACTTTAGGGATCGTTTTGAGGGCCTAAATGACCTTTTGTTGACTCGACGATGCTTAATAGAGGTTTGTTGGAATGTATTGGGCCATTCGTAATGTGTAATCCTTGGCTATAGATTTTTGAAAAGGTATCAAGTGCCCCAAACGAAGATCGTACGCAAAATTTGTGCCCTAGGTAAGTTGACGCATCAATTACCCCCATCGGGGCCCACAAACCTTTTGGTGTTTCATCTCTGGGGTTAGTGTTTTGGATGTTTAGGGTTTTCTCATTTATGTTTTATGTTAAAAGGATCTTGGGAGCCTCATTGTAATCATCTTCTTTCAAATGCGCGTAGGTGTCACACCTCTTCTCAGAGAGAAGCTACCACCAATCTAGAGAGTTCATTTCACTTTGTATTTTCTTTTACAGTCTCTGCATATTTCAATCTTTAATGGAAATTGAGTATTGATGTATCTTTGTGTTTTTGTCTTATTTATGTGTTTCATTTCATTTCCTCATTAATCTAAATCATTTAAAACCTACATTTCGTATCAGAGCAATTATTGGCTTCAGGGGGACGCCTTTGTTGCTAAGGGTTAGGTTATCTTGGGTCTATGATCAACCTAGTTTCAATGGGATATTTGTGGTGGTGATTTTTGTAGTGAAAGAAAATAAAAAGTTATTCTAAATTCAACATTGAGAAATTTAATGGGCAAATTTTTGAACTATGGAAGCTAAGGATGGAGAATGTAACGTCCCCCGGCCACCCTTGCCATGGAAAACGCCACTAAATCAAAACCAAAATGTTTTGAAAATCAGTTGTAACACCCCGAGCCACCCAGGTCGTTCATGCTACTTGAAACTATCTATGCTCTGATACCATATTGTAACATTCCCCGACCACCCACAAGTTGGACCACGCTACCTCAGACACGCACGATCTCAAGCTCTGTTATAGATAATTAAAATCGTCCATGCCCAGACATAGACCTGCTGGGCTATGGTAGACATATCTCTTTGCAGAATAAATCACATATAAAAATAACATAAATAAGCAGAGATACCATGAAATCACACATGCAGCGAAACACGTGATATTGTTATAAGAATCACATACATGCACTAAAATACAACATTAACCATTAAGCATAGAAATGATACTTATCTCTTAATTGTAGTGCATTGACTGTGTGCAGACCTTCCACGAACCTCCCAACCTTAGACCATGTTGCTCATCACTCTCAGCAGTGGGTCACCCCCGAGCTGGGACTAAACTCCATCGAGCAAGGGATTCCTAGGCTAGGCAAGGACAACATGAAGTTGCACCAGTCTACAGGAAGGATTTCCTCCAAGGAGCCACTTACGCCCACCGCTCACAGACTCTCATTCCCCACATGCTTGTCCCACCCCAGGAGTATACACCTTCATTGTCACACAGTCCATCAACTTCTCCACCTCCCTTCCAGTGCTTCAGCAACAGGCTAGATAGGAATTATCAGAGCTATGTAGCTACTACTGGACTCCCTCCAGGAGAACTCACTTCCTCAACAAACTCTCTCACCTAGAGAGAGTTTCTCACATGCCTGACAACCTGCTTCCTCAATCCATGGGCGTGACAACCTGCTTATTCAATCCAACTCCTCAACACATGGGTAAGGGTGATGGAAACAACATAAAATGGATGTAGGGAACGATAATGGCATTATGAAACACAGGAAACACCCAGGGTACAGGTTCAACAAAGATATCAGTTTGGGCTCGTTGTAGAGGTTCACGATGGTCAAGGGTTCAACAATGGTGTTCCAGGTTTTTACTACTTGCTTTTTGGTTACGTGCGTGAGTGGAAAGAATGGAAAAAGGATCCCCGAAACAGTCAAAATCCCCACATATATTTGCATGTGCCTGAGATGACACATGGCTCTCATGAAGTGCATTCCTCTCCATTTGTAAGTTGTTCCCCTTCCCCAAAGGAACTTAGGATAATTTCATATCCTCCTCACAACATTTAGAATAATAATATATATCATTCTTTGAGATTTAAGCTCTTAAAATTATCCCCTTTTTCCATCCTCTCAACCCCCTCCCTTACCCAGCCTAGTGGAGCCTAGTCCCCCATACTCTTTCATCGTGGTCGATCTACACGCAGTGATGCTTTTATGTTAATGATTTGAATATTTAGATATACAAAATAGGCTCTTGGTCGTAGCATCTTAGGCTCTCTAGCCCAACTATCACATAAGCCTCCTAGATTATCATTACTTGGCTCACTAGCGTACGAAACATGTTTACAATTCATGATTAAAAATTAGGGGCTCGGAATTGGGGTATTACAATCCCCTCCTCTTATGTTTGCACTGTCCTTAGTGCAATTATTTTACACCATATAAGCAAAATCTTCAAAATCTTCAAAAAGATGCGGGTATTCTACCCACATTGCATCCTCATGCTCTCAAGTAGCATCCTCAGGACCATACCAGGTCCATTGGACCTTTACAAGCCTTATGGCTCGATTCCAGAGCTGTTTGATTTTTCGGTCCAGAACGTGTATCAGATGTACTTGGATTGCACCTTCTCGCTCCACCTGAATCACATTCCAATCAATTACATGATTAGCATCAGGTATATATATCTTGAGCAATGATACATGGAATACATTATGAACATACATAGATGCAAGAAATGCAATCATATCAGCTATTGGACCAATCCTCTCTAGGATTTCAAATGGTCCACAATATCTAGCTGCCAACTTAGAACAGTTTCCCAAATTCAGTGAACTTATGTTGGCCTTAACCTTAAAGAATACATTATCACCCACTTTAAACTCCCTGTGAGTTCTACCCTTGTCAACATAGTTTTTCTGCCTATCTTGGGCAACCTTTAAATTTATTTTAATCCTCAACTTTTTCTCTTCCATTTCTCTGAGCAATTATGGCCCAAACATTGCTTTATCAACTGGATTGTCCCAACTTATAGGAGTGTTGCACTTTCTGCCATAAAGTGCTTCAAATGGGCTCATCTTCAAAGATGTCTAGTACCTAGTGTTGTACGCAAACTATACCAAGTGTAGGTAGTCTTCCCACTTTGATGGTTTTTCCATCACATACATTCTTAACATATCTTTTATTACTTGGTTTACCCTCTCTGTCTGCCCATCAGACTTGGGATGATAGGTTGTATTGAAGTTCAGATTGGTTTCGAACCACTTGAATAATCCCTTCCAAAATTTTGAAGTGAATTTTGGGTCTCTATCAGACACAATTGTCTTGGGAATACCATGCGATCGGGCCACTTCCCTCATATAGATATCAACAACATTGGTTTATTTGTGAGTAGTCTTCAATGGAATAAAATGGGCAGCCTTGGTAAGCTTGTCCACCACTACCATGACAAAATCATGATGCTTGTTTGTCCTTGGATATTTGGTGATGAAATCCATTGTCACCACTTCCCACTTCCACTCAGGAATGGGTAATGGATGCAGAAACCCGGCTGGGTGTCTATGCTCGGCCTTGACCCTTTGACACTCTATACATCTAGCAATGTACTCATCAATTTATTTCTTCATACCTGGCCAATAGTATTGGCTCGTGATTGTTGCCATTGTTTCCTGATATCTTGGGTGTCCAGCATAAGGCATATTATGCATCTCCTTCAATATCATACCTTTCAGTTCCATAGAATTGGGTATAAAAATTATGTTCATGTACATGATCATTCCATCATCTCCCAATTTGTAATCTTCGACTATCTACTGCATTTTACCTTGCTGCAATTTTGTTACCATCTCCACGTACTGCAAATATGCTTTTGCAGCTTCAGAAATTCTACCTTTAAGATATGTTCGGTACATGCTAATGGTTGTAGCATGTAACTCATGGACTCTCCTGCTGAGTTCATCATCCACTTTTTTCTCCCTTCCTTTGATGTGCATGATATCAAAGTCATACTCACAGAGGAATTCCAACCATCTACTTTGCCTGGAATTTAAAGTTGGTTGATCAAACTAATACCTCACACCATCATGGTCTATCCTCAGTCCAAATTTATTTCCCATGAGGTAGTGCCTCCACTTCTTTAAGGCATGTACTATGGTTTCCAACTCCAAATCATGAGTGGCATAGAGCCTTTCATGCTCTTTCAACTTTATGGATTCAAAACATACTACCAAACCATTTTGATTGAGGACTCCACCAAGTCCCTCTTTGCATGCATCTGTGCAAACCATGAAGTCCTCATTAGGATCTACAATTCTCATAATCGGAGCACTAGTTAAAAAGTGCTTCAATTGTTGGAATCTCTTTTCACATTCTACTATCCATTGAAACTTCATCCCCTTCCTTTGCAAGGAAGTGATGGGATGAGCTATTCTCGAAAACCCTGCAATGAATCTTCTGTAGTAGCCAGCTAGACCCATGAAGGATCTGACTTATGTCACATTCTTGGGTGTTGGCCATCCTCTAATGGCCTCAATCTTTTCAGAATCCACTGCTATCCCATCTTTGGATATGATATGCCCCAAATAATGAATTTGGTTCTTATAAAATGAACACTTGCTCAATTTGGCATACAACTGGTGTTCTCTTAACACTTGCAACACCATCCTCAAGTGATGCTCATGTTCTTCTTTTGTCTTGGAATATACAAGGATGTCATCCAAAAAGACAATGAAAAACTTGTCTAAGTACTCTCGGAAAACACCATTCATCAAACACATGAAAACAACTGGTGCATTTGATAACCCAAATGGCACCACTATAAACTCATAGTGACCATACCTTGTTTTGAAGGAAGTCTTGTTGATGTCTTCATATTTAATCCTTAATTGATGGTATCCTGACCTGAGATCAATATTTGAAAATATCATTGCATCCTTCAACTAATCAAAGAGATCATCAATCCTTGGAAAAGCATACTTGTTCTCCACAATTACTTTATTTAACTGTCTTAAATCAATACACAATCTCAAGGTTCCATCTTTCTTCTTCACAAATAACATTGGGGCACCCCAAGGTGACACACTTGGACATATGTACCCCTTCTTCAATAGCTCTTCAAGCTGCATTTGTAACTCCTTCAGCTCTGGAGTACTCATTCTATAGGGAGTCTTTGACATTGGAGTTGCTCCATGTATCAAATTTATAGAGAAATCAATATCTCTCTTTGGGGATAGTCATGGTATCTCCTTGAACACATCTTCAAAATATTTCAGGATTGCATGATCTTCTAGATTTGGCACCTTATCTTTAGATGATTCATCCATATGAGCTGTAAATAATTGGCATCCCTTCCTATAACACTTCTTCAGCTGCATCGTTGATATTTCTCGGACAGTAACTGCCCTAGGAATTCCTTGGACTACTCTTGAGTTTTCTTCCTCATCTAGGAAAGTGAATGCCTTGTTATGACAATTTAATATGGCATGGTGTTGGTCCAACCAATCCATACCAATTAGACAGTCATATGAACCCAAAGGCAAGGTGTTCATATTTTCCTTTGTATTCAACCCATTCATGCCCAATGGACATGACTTAACCAACTCAACAACCTTTCTCTTGGCTCCTGTAGCCAGCTACACCAGCCAAGATTTTTCATGTTTGCATCTTGGAAATTACAATCTTTCCACTAACTTAGGATCTACATAGCTATTACTAGCCCCTGAATCTATCAACATAGTAAAGGCATGGTTATTGATCATACCTTCAACTTCAATCATGTGTGATTGAAACTCTGTTTGCTTGTTGTTCAGGGCTACATAGATCTGTGGCACACTTCTACCCATGTCCTCCACTATTTCTCCGTGTTGGACATTGTGGACAACTCTCACTTTGTCAGGTTTGTGAGGACAATCCCTATACTTGTGGTCTCTTTTACAACCCCAAAATTGCATCGGTGGTTGCCTTGGCCTTTGCCCACCTGCCTCAACCATCATGGGCTCTCTAAAAGTTGGTTGTCCCTGAGGATTATTTCTGAAGAATGGAGGCTTTCTCCCCTTCTTCCTCATATCTCTCCTGAACTTCTTTTTGTCCTCCCGTGCCTTCTGTAAGGTAGGCTTTCCTTTTTGTTGATCATACAAGCACTTATCTCATCTTATAGTTTCTTCCAAAGTTTTAGGATCATCATACTGGATCTTGTCACTGATGGAGGATGGTAATCCACTCAGGTATCTCTGGATCTTAACTGTCTCATTTTTTATGAAGGAGACATATTTCAGTAGTTCCAGGAATCTCCTTTCATACTCATAAATGGTCATGTTGCCTAGCTTGAGTTCAAATAACTCTTTCATCTTTTTTGTCATAATATCTCCTGGTCAAGTATTTCTTCTCAAAATACTTCTTGAATTATTTCCACGTTACATTTTTCTCCTTAATGTGTTGCATCTACACAAGTTGGTCCCACCACATGGATGATTTTTCTTTCAGTTGATAGATGGAAATTCTTCCTTCTACATGAGAGGAATAATTATGTAGTTGGAAATATTTCCTCATGCCCAATAACCATGTCTCAACATCTTCATCCTTCTTGTGCTCTCCATCAAAAGTAGGAGGTTTGATCTTGTTCATTTCTCCTTTAAACTCATCCACCCCAGACCTCCTATACTTCCTAACAGGGGATGGACTTGAGATACTATGTGATCTCCTATGGGAATGATTTTGGAAGTGATGGTGGTGCATGTTGACACTCCTTGATCTTATTTTCTCAGTAGGGGACTTGTGGCTTCCTGACTTGCTGGAGTCACTCTCCTTGTCTAAATTCTTCTCAATTTTGTCTAGGATTTTCATTAACTTCATGTTGAAGTCTTCCTACTGCTCTTTGGCCTTCATAAGCCTTTCATTATTAGCTTTGTGGCTCTGGACATCTGCCTGCAATTTTTTTATGGTCTCCACCAGATTGATGTCTTCATCCTTTCCTTCTCCATGTCCATTGGAATTTGTTCCTTCAATTCCTAGATGGACATTCATTCCTCTAACATCATCCTCCTAACTGTAAGCCTCTTGTGCATCTTCCATCTCTTTGCACTCCAAGAATATTTTGTTCTGTTTTGGCAGCTCAAAGCTTTGTAAAAGTGTGCATCCAACAGAACTCTTGTCAGGCTAACTATATGAACAAAACCATGCAAACATGTACAATTCTAGTTTATAAATGATCATAATTCCTTCTCCCGATTCTATGAGAAATTTTATTGTACATAGACAATTTTTGGGTGAAAAATTGTTTTCTAATGTTCTGGACCTTTCCAACGACTGCTTCGTTGCTCAATTCCGAGTTTTGAGCAGGAAGTTATGACTATTTGAGCAATGGCGCTTCCTAAAAGGTGATCTATGTTCAACTGTTCTTAATTCTCAGAGCTAAATTGGCTCTTGGATCCGTGCTAGATCCTCTCTTCAGCTTTACAGCCTTTTCCTTACTTCTTTTGATGCGGGTTTGTTCAATCAGGGACCTCACGGGCTCCTTCTCTAAGCCTTTTCTTGTTCTTAAAAGAAAATTTCGGGCGCTAGCCCCTTTTCTTCGATACCCAAATTCATGTGACTACAGGCTGTGCCCAAGCGCTAAGATGATAGGCGCTTATCTGAAAATTCGACGCTTTAGAACTTCTGTCATTGAAGAATTTCACACCTTCTTCTCTCATTTCTTTTGAACGTCAAACTTCTGAACCCTTTTTTAAGTTTCCAAGGCCCACGTAATACTGTTGTCATCATATAATCATGGCCCCTACATGTTGGACTACTAATTGGTCCAAGAAGGTTGAAAAAAATACAAATCTGACTGATACGTGGCATGTCTAGGGAAGGTCCACATCACCTTTGGTGATGTCATCATGCCACATCATACCCGTGCTTCAGTACTTCGTAGCTCCGACACTTCGGGCTTCAAAGGTTTCTACTTCACCACCTTATGATTCTCCCAAATGTCAAATTAACGAACATGCGAAGTGGGGTGGATCTACGATCCATGGCTTCCCAACATCCAATGACTGAGATTTATTACGGAACATCGGGCTTCAGAAGTTTTGAACTATCCATACTATCAATCCTTATGGAGTGCCATGTCCCTGGACTACTGCATATATTGCCACGTACCCTCTCTTGATCAATGGTTGAGATTAACTTCGGCCTTCGGGAGTTCTTGACTCAACGCAAACCGTGACACCATTCCTATGGAGTACCATGTCTCTGGACATTAAGATCCGATGCCACGTGTCCTTTGTGACCAACGATTGAGATGTACTCTGACCTTTGGGCCTTCAAGAGTCCTCGACCTCAAGTTCTTATACCTTGAAACCTTCAAAGTGCCAAGTCTTCGGACTTCACGATCTAGTGCCACGCTTCCACTGCGACCAAGTTATTGTGGGCCCAATCTAATTAAATTATTCACCAAGGTTTTAACTACTTTATGTAACCATTGGGGGCCCCACTAACTATGCTTCAAGAGGAGTGCCACGTGGCGGAACACTAGAATCAGACACGTGGCCCAATCAGGCGGGTGACACATGTCACTTTCTAACTATCATAATCAATCTTCGAAAGGTTCATAACTCACTGACACGTGGCATGCATCCTGCATACCCACATCATCTCAGGTGACGTCGACAAGCCACGTCACTTCGGGACTTCGAGCTTCAGAAGATTTCACATCAACATACTTTGTTTCTCCCAAACGTTGAACTCTCGAACTAGTCGATCTACTTGGGAGAGAATCCATGACCCTCCTTCTCCTAGATTATCTACAGCTGAAAAGTACTTCAGAACTTCAAAACTTTGGGCTTTGGCCCTTTTTTCTTAACAACACATAATTTTCGTCGAAGTCGCGAAGTCTGAAGGATTTAGAGGTTAATTTTCATGCACCTTCTCCAGATCTGAGGGATGGGAAAGGTCCACCTTTCCCTATGCAGATCCTGCGGCCCAAATTCCTTCTTGTGGTTATCAAACACAATTACTGTGGTTTTCTTCCTTGCTGAATTTCTTCGACCGCTATACCTCCTGAGCTTCAGAACACAACTAAAGTGTTCCCTCAATGCCCTCCTGGAATCCTGAATGCTATGAGAATGAATTTTCAATATTTCGACAATATTTCACTCTGAAACCTTTGCTTCAATAACCACTTATTCGGCCCATCTAGGCTCAGTGTTGAAACCATGGGCTCTAGTACCAGATTGTAACGTCCCCCGGCCACCCTTGCTGGGGAAAATACCACTAACTCAAAACCAAACTATTCTGAAAATCGGTTGTAACACCCCCAGCCACCCAGAGTAGTCATGCTACTTGAAACTATCTATGCTCTGATACCATATTGTAACGTTCCCGGACCACCCACAGGCCAAACCATGCTACCTCAGACACACACGGTCTGAAGCTCTGTTATAGATAATTAAAATTGTCCATGCCCAGACAGATACCTGTTGGGCTATGGTAGACAGAGTTCTTCGCAGAATAAATCACATATAAACTTAACAAAAATAAACAGAGATAACATGAAAGCACACATGGAGAAAAACACATGATATTATTATAAGAAACAAAGACATGCACTAAAATAAATCATTAATGATTAATCATAGAAATGATGCTTATCTCTTAATTGTAGTGCATCGACTGCATGCAAACCTTCCACAAACCTCCCAGCCTTAAAGGATGTTGCTCATCACTCTTAGCAGTGGGTCACCCCTGAGCTGGGACTAAACTCCATCGGGCAAGGGATTCCTAGGCTAGGAAATGAGAACATGAAGTTGCACCAGTCTACAGGAAGGATTTCCTCCAAGGAGCCACTTATGCCCATCGCTCATAGACTGTCATTCCCCACATGCATGTCCAACCCTAGGAGTATACACCTTCACTATCACACAGTCCATCGGCTTCTCCACCTCCCATCCATGGCTTCAGCATCAGGCCAGATAGGAATTCTCAAAGCTCTGTAGCTGCTACCAAACTCCCTCTATGAGAACTCACTTCCTCAACAAACTCTCTCACCTAGACAGAGTTTCTCACAAGCCTGACAACCTGCTTCCTCAATCCACGGCCCTGACAACCCGCTTCTTCAATCCAACTCCTCAATACACGGACAAGAGTGATGGAAACAAAAGAAACTGGATATGGGGTACGATAATGGCAGAATGAAACACAGACAACCCACAAGGTACAAGTTCAACAAAGATATCAGTTCGGGCTCGTTGCAGAGGTTTTAGATGGTCAAGGGTTCAACAATGGCATTCCATGTTTTTACTGCTTTCCTGTTGGATGTGTGCGTGAGTGGAAGGAATGGCAAAAGGATCCTAGAAACAGTGAAAATCCTGACATATATTTGCATGTGCCTGAGATGACACATGGCGCTCATGAAGCGCGTTCCTCTCCATTTGGAAGTCGTTCCCCTTCCCAATAGGAACTTAGGATAAATTCATATCCTCCTCACAACATTTAGAGTAATAATATATATTATTCTCTGATATTTAAGCTCTTAATCTTAGCCCCTTTTTCCAGCCTCTCAGCCCCCTCCCTTACCCAACCTAGTGGAGCCTAGTCCCCCATACTCTTTCATAGTGATCAATCTACACACAATGATGCTTTTATATTAATTATTTGAATATTTACATATACAAAATAGGCTCCTAGCCTTATCATCCTAGGCTCTTTGGCCCAACTATCACATAAACCTCCTAGCTTATCATTACTTGGCTCACCGACCTATGCAACATGTTTACAATTCATGATTAAAAATTAGGGACTCGGCCTTGGGGTATTATAGAGGATATTTTGATAGACAAAGATTAGTGGTTCGTTGTGAATATAGATATTGTACCTACAAGTATGTCAAGAAAAGACTGGATGAAGTTAGATTGGAAGGAAAAGAGCACAATCTGGTTGTGTCTTTTAGATTCAACGTTACTTAATGTCTCAGGAGAAGCTACAACCAAGGCGTTATGGGATAAGTTAGGGGCTTTGTATCAATCTAAGTCTCTGGTAAATAAATGTTTCCTTCAAAATAAGTTGTACCTCCTTAGGATGAACAATGGGGACTCGATGAAAAAGAATCTAAATGCCTTCGCTACCGTGGTAAGTCAATTTTTGTTTGTGCATATTAAAATTTCAGATGGAGACAAGTGCATTAGTTCATTGTGTTCATTACTAGATTCATGAGATAGTCTAGTTGTAGCTATTGGTAGTAATGCAACCACATTAAATTTTGATGATGGCATTTCATCCTTGTTATCAGAAGAAATAAGGAGGAAAACCATGGATAGCCAAAGAATGGATGCCTTATCTATAATAGGATGTACCCTGGATAGAAATAAAAAAACAAGTCCTCGAATGGGAGATCTAAATCTCTAGGAAAATCCTTAAAGAAATGTTTACAATGTGGTAAAGTTGGGAATTTCAAGAAGGATTGTAGATCAAAAAGTGTTGAGAGAGGGAAAGGATCTGATTGTGTTCCTTCCACGAAAGGTAAAACCTTCTTAGAAGAAGGAAGGGATGTGTACTTGGCTTCTTCAAAGCACACATTCAGATCATGATGCATGGTTGATTGATTCAGGTGCTTCTTTTCATATGACTCCCCATAGGGAGTGGTTCTATGAATATGAAAGGTATAATGGAAGTGACATTTTCCTAGGAGATGACTCGTCAACCAGAATCACCGAATGTGGAAAGGTCAAGTAGCAACTCAAGGATGGAAGGATTAGAACACTCCCTGAGGTCTTGCACATTCTAGAGTTGGTTAGAAACTTGATATTTGTAAGTAAGATGAGTGATACAAGTGTACATACTATTTTCGAAAAGGAAACATGTGAAATGGTTTGAGTAGAATTGGTGTTGATGAGGGGAATTCAGAATGGAACTCTATACAAGTTGTTGGGAAGCACAATCAGTAATAGGTGTAGCAGTTATGTTGTTCACGAGGGTGAAGAAGAAAAAACCCTCATGGTATCTGGAGAAAAGACAATGTTGTGGCATATTGGAAAGAAAGGCATTCAAGTAGTACATGGTAAATGTATAATTGAGGTATGTCTGATTGCACACTAGATTTTGATTTCTATGAACATTGCATATGTGGTAAATAGAATCGAGTAAGATTCCCATTTAGTGCTAGAAGAACAAAGGGGATCTTAGAGTTAGTACATGGTGATGTGTTTGGATGTATGTTTGTTCCATCACTAGATAAATATGTGTACTATGTTTCATTCATTGATGATTTCTTGAGGAATATATGGATTTATTTCCTTTTAAATAAATATGAGATATTTGGTAAATTTCAAGAGTCTAAGGCTCTTGTGGAGAATCATGCAAAGAAGAAAATAAAGGTGTCGAGGAAAGATAATGATGGAGAGTTCCGCGGGAATGAATTCTATAAGAAGCATGGTATAGCAAGGCAAAATACTACTCCATACACACGTCAACATAATGGGGTTGCAAAAAACATGAATAGGATGTTGATGGAAAAAGCAAGGAGCATGCTTAGTGGTGACGGGTTAGGACATAAATTCTAGGCATAGGCAATGGGTACTAAATGTTATCTAGTAAATAGATCACCCTCATCAGTGTTGGTGGAAAAAAATACACATGAGGCATGGATTGGTAAGAAACCTCTTTTCAACATCATAGAGTGTTTGGTTGTGATGCTTATGTACATGTTCCAAAGGAAAATATGAGTAAGTTGGATTATAAAGTTGAAAAGTGTATCTTTATTGGTTATAAAGATGGTGTAAAAGCTATAAACTTGGAACCCAAAAACTAATAAGGTTGTCTACAATCATGATGTTGTCTTTAGAGATGTTAAAGATGTTCCCGAGTAAGAAGTCCCACCAAATGAAAAATAACCAAATAGAATAGAATTTGAGTTGGATGGTGAAGAATCCAACTCAATAGAAGAACACTGATCACAGGAAGAAGAACATCATACTCCATTACTGATTAGATCTGTTCGGGAAAGAAGAAAACCAGAAAGGTATTCTCCACCTGATTTCCATTATAGTTTTGCTTTGTCTATTACTAATGATGATCCAAGAACTGTTAGGGAGGCAGTGGATTCAGAGGATGGTAAACTCTGGAAGAAAGCCATGGTTGAAGAAATGGCTTCCTTGGATAAAAATAAGGCCTGGGATCTAGTTGAGTTGTCGGCCAGAAGAAATATCATTGGTAGAAAATGGGTATTTAAGAAGAAGTTGAATGCATAAGGTAAAGTGTAGAAGTATAAAGCCCACTTAGTAGCAAAGGGATATTCCCAAGTAGAGGGAATATATTTTGGTGAATTTTTTTTATCCTATTGCTAAAATGACTTCTATTATATTTCTTTTGTCTATTGCTATTGTTTTTTATCTTGAAGTAGAACAAGTGGATGTAAAGACAACATTCATGCATGGGGATCTTGAAGAAGAAATCTACATGAAATCGTCATAAGGTTCTATAGTGAAAGGTAAGAAAGAGTTGGTTTACAAGTTGAAAAATTCCATGTGTAGGTTAAAGCAATCTCCAAGGATGTGGTATCAAAAGTTTGATACTTATGTTTTGGTACTTGGTTTCACAAGGATAAATTTTGATCATTGTGCATATTCCAAATTAGTTGGTGATAATTTTATTTATGTGGTTATATATGTTAATGATATGTTGTTGATTGGAAACAATAAGGAAATCACAAGGAGGTAAAAACGTACTTGTCTTCTAAGTTTGATATGAAATATCTTAGTGCTACAAATTTTATTTTGGGCATGGAAATTAAAAGAGATTGGGTAAACAAGAAATTGTGGTTGAATCAGAGGAATTGTAGAGGTTTAATAAGCATGAATGTAGATAAGTCAAGGTCCCTATTCATGTAGGTGTAAAGTTAGCTGCAAATTAGTGTCTCAAGACAAAGAAAGAGGAAGAGGACATGTGTCATGTTCCTTATGCTAGTGTTGTTTGCAGTTTGATGTATGCAATGGTCTCTACTAGACCGGACATTGCACATCCAGTGAGATTTTGAGCATCTATATGTGATAAAAACCAGGGAAGGAGCATTGGACAACTATAAAAATGATTTTCTGCTATTTGCATGGCACTACATATTCTGGAATTTGTTGTCAAGGAAGACTTGGTGTGGACAAAGTATTGGACATACATGTATTTGTTTATGCAAATTGGGTTGGAGATGTGGATTGTAGAATATCTACAAGTGGGTATGTGTTTAACTTGTTTAGAGGAGAAATCAATTGGATGAGCAGGAGACAATCTATAGTGGCACTCTCAACTACATAAGTTGAATACATGGTAGCAACTCATGCGAGCAAGGAAGATTTATGGTTACAGAGGCTGTGTTCAAGTATTGGGTTGGTGCAACAAGATGTAAGGTTAGATTGTGATATTCAAAGTGCAATCTTTCTAGGAAAGAACCTGACTTATCATTTTAAGACAAAGCACATTGATGTTCAATATCACTTTGTGAGAGACATTGTTGAAGACAAGAAGGTGTTGTTGTTGAAGGTGGGCACTTTGAAGAATATTGTAGATTCATTGATAAAGTCTGTAAGCATTGAGAAGTTATCTTGATGTAGAGAAGCAATGGACATTGTTACTTTGAATTATTGATCATGTAGTCCTTGGGATCCTTGTACGTAAATAAAACAACAAGTGGGAGAATGTTGGGTATGTGTTATATTATTTGCATGATTATCCCCACATGTTGTCACGTTGCACTGGGTGAAACAAGGGGACCAGTAGGCCCCCCTTGCCTAGGGGTTTGGGGGTGGAGCCCCCAATTCATTTTTTGCAGTTTGGCACACAATTTTTCAACCTGTGGTTTTTTAATTTCATTTAACGAATTAAGGTTGCAATCTAATCCATGTCAATGGATTAAGGTTTTTATATGTCACGATATCCTATATATTGTATTGTAATGGTGAAGTTGATACAATGAGAGTTAGAGGTGTGGCTCTAAACGTTCGTTGGTTTTCCTGGTTAAGGGTTTCCATGGTAAATTTCTTAGTACTATGTGTGATTACTATTATTTTAATTCTATCTTATAAATAATTTGTATGAGCATTGCCATACTATAAAGGTTTAAAACCTACACCAGACCTGTGGACAATGATTGTTAACCCTTAACCACTAGCCCATTGACCTCTTATTGAGACTAAACCGTGAACAGTCCAACCCTCATCCCACTAACCCCTAACTAATTGATCAGTAACTCACCTAATCCATATCTTGTTAATCCATTACAAGCCACTAACATAATTACTCTAACCCACTAACCACGCCAATGAATTCTTTTTTTTTTAAGTAATTTGAGTTTTATAATTCAATATAATAGTTGCAAAACATCATTGATGATGGCAAGCCTTTGTCAATGAATCCCTAGTTATTTTGCCTTCATCCATAAAAAAATAAGCACTAGTGTTATGTATATATCATACTTTAGTCTGGTGGGTTAGCTCGATTAGTTGAATGTTGTGAATTACAAGCATGAGGTCACGGGGTCAAGACCTTAGGTTGGATGCCTCTATAGATATTATTGGGCCTCACTCGATGTCTCCACCAGGTTAGGTTGTCAAAAATGAAACTGGTCGATTAACCTCTTGTACCATCCTTGAAATCAGGGGAAGTACCTGGAGGGTTTCCAGGGATGTGTATTCCATCAAAAAATAAAAAACAAAAAATAAAAAAATATCGTTCTTTGGTCTGCATAAAGGAATGCATCCCTTAGACACAACCCGAAAAAACCTTTTGTTTGAATAAGTTAGACATTTGAGGTATCATTGTTTGGATTATCCACATAGATTAAGTCATTAATCTATGACCCATATCCCAGGATTAATAGTTACAACTAACCAATTTCTCATGGTTTTTGAATAGTCCACTTAGCACTCATTGCATCAAGTGATGATCACAAGGGTGAAGAAGTCAAACATTGTTTTGTTTCACACAATGTTGAAATGTTGAAAAAGTACTAAGTCCACTGAAATATATGAAACACCTCAATTTCTACTTTCTTAAGGCCCTTTGTGTTTGATTCCATTACCTAACATCCTGTAACAAACACCCAACTTTTAATTTTTTATTT
>ML807287.1:113486-129967 GCA_009831015.1 Picea engelmannii
TTTGTTATGAAGACTATCTAACAGTAGATGAGGACTATTGTGGTGAATATGTTTCACCGTTTGCAACATTACGTTGTTGATCAAGTACTTGTGTGTTACTTGATGTGGTAGTTAACCACTGGATTGTAGTTATGCACTACTATGAATAGACACGGGTGTGTTCTATCCTTGTTCTAATTGCCTTGAAGACTATCAACGGTTTATTGGAGATAATGATCATTCAGATGAATGATGAACAAAGATTTTCCAGACGGAAAACAGTTCAGAGCTTTTACTCCTCTTGTATCACTCTATGGTGAGAGTGACTTATCCAGCATCATATCAAACTACTCAGATGAAGTATGGTTTTGAGAGATGATGCAGCTGATGGTGATGGTGATGCTCATGATCTAGTCATGAAATAGTCTAAATGACTATATTGATGCTACCGAGTAAATGGTGTGTTTTGTGCTCAAGTCCATTACCTGTAAATACCTCTCTAGCTAGGAGGGAGTGTTAATATTATGGTAGCTGCGGGAGGTATTTACCCCCACATGTGAACTTGACGAGAATAGAAGACTCCGGGAAGCAAGAGAAACCATAATGAGTTGGATAATAACCCTAGAAGCCTTGTCGGCTCAAGAAGATAATTTATATTAGGCTATTAGCCTCCAAGAGAAGAAGTCGGCTAGAATTAATAATAATATACTGAACAGATACATACCCAGAAGGAGAAGTCGGCCCCAGCAAACTTGCAGGATTACTATAAATACAGGGCGCCAGTTCTCATTTGACAGCATCTCAGAATTGCAGTTTCCCAGTTGGTGCGCACTACAGTTGTAGTCTGGTGCGCAGGTTTGGAGGAGGGTTGCAGCTGCAGCTGCAGCAACAGCTAGTTTCAGTATTGTCTTGGATATCTCTTGGCTAGGGTTTGGAACATCTGATCGGTATTTTGTGATGTGCTATCCTCGAGGATTGATGTGCTACTCTTTGTTTGGCTATCTAGCCTAGGGTTTGTTTCCGGAGGAATTCTCAGGTCAAGGTTAAGGTGCTCGGAGGGAGTCTTCGGCCTGTGGTTGGGTGACGAGGGTATCGTCAATGGTAAAATGAGCACGCCATCTTCTATATTCTAACAGTAACTTCGCACAAACCATGAACTTCAATTCCAATTCATACATAAGCAAAACATAACTTAACCTTGGAATTACAAACAAAAGTTTGACATAGATGGAACACTTATCTTTGAACACGTTGGCGCAAGGAATCTAGTTGTTGACGAGCAATTTTCTACCCAACTATTGTCACCCATTATGGATGTCTCGCCCAAGCTAGGCTATGAGGACACCAGGGCAAAAGATATTGGTTTAGGACACTTGAGTTACTCATCAACCCATTTACTCTCAAGATTAGTCAAGTGGTTCACCACAAAGCACTCCATGTAAGCATCTAGCTAGCTTAGCCATGACACTCCCTTCCACTACCCCACACATCACAAGGAAGATATTTGATTTCTCTCCTCAAAAGTCCCTTGGGAATCTTCTCCCCTCCCTCTCTCTTCAGTGTGTGGAAGAAATTTAATTTATTACCTACCTTCAGGAAAACCTTACAAAGTTTGATATTAGCTCCTAAGCACTTAATAAGAAACAATCTAAAAGGAAATGGGGATGGTAGCACCGAGACTCTATGCTTCTCTATATCCTTCCATCTCTCTTCTCGGGTTTACCACGTTCTCTTCTTCAACCCTCCTTGGTTACTTACTTGTTCTAATGAGAATGGTCACGAGTTAGCATGTGAATACCAAAAAATCAAATTGTCAAAGGGATGAATGAGCCAATAGGAATGGTCGATTTGAATTTGAATGAAGAGAGTGCACATGAAAAGAGATGGTTCAAATTTCCATGAGGTTTGAATTCCTGTGGAGATGGGGTCTCTTGTAGTCCTAATGATTTGTACTTAACCCCCATGTCCTCTTAACTATGGAAGATGGATTTCCCCACCAACCACCACCTATATTCAATGATCGGTGGTTGGGGTTTTAATAAGGCACACAGTGAAAAGGTGAAGGTTAGGAAACTTGGAGAAATCAAACAACTTAGGATTAATTGTCAATTGCTTGGACCCCCTTTTGTCTTCCCCTCTAGTGGATAAATAACTCCTCTCTTACTATCCAACAACCAACCTTGGACCTTTATATTAATTTTCAAAATAATATGTGCATATCTCGAGAATAACATGGAAAGGCTTCCTTGTGGTATACCGAAAGCATATTTATCGCAATTACGTGCTTATATAGTCACTACTTGGGCCTTGATCTTGAGCTCAACAATAGGAATCCATATAACATATTTAAATCATTTACACATGAGGTCATTTTATCTAAGCTCGTGTGGCTTGACTCCTGTCATTGTAACCATTTATGTACAATTTGATCCAAATCATCCAAAGGGTCAAAATCAAGTTATTACACCATCCATACAAGTACAAGTAAACACACTGACATTTAATCATGTAACAGTAAGGGCCATTCTAAGCAAAAAATTCGATACACAAAACTTCTAGGCCAAGGATAAAATTTCTAATATTTTAAACCATGGAATTTTTATTGGGGCTTGTAATGGTGTTCCACAAAGCTAGATTCATTGTAGTTCAACAACAATATAGTCCATTTATCTTCATCACCATCATCACCAATCCCAATTAGTGCCCCATATGGGTTCGATAAGATAATGCACTTGATCCCAAACACTTGTATCCAATCATCCAAAATGAGAACCTTGGTTTGCTTCAAATACTATTTGGCATCCGTGGTTACCTAATTCTTCAACAAGGGGGGGGGGAACATACACTTCACCTCTAAGAAGAAGAAGATTCGGAAGGGTGCACAATCTCCTTCCAAACAACTAAGGCTATGATATTATTAAGGGTCAACATCAACATAACTACTACCTTAGCCAATTAGTGTTTTTTAATTGTTGTCACCTCATTAAATTGAGAATTATTTTGGACCAATTACACCCCTCCATCCTCATTGTTTCCCTTAGAGGAGTTTTACGATTGGGGTAGATTAAGAGTTTTTCAAGTAGTAGGAATACTAGGTTTAACAATAAAGGGAACACCGAAATTCTATGTTCTAGACTTTGGCACCTAAATGAGGTATTTAAGTGGTCAGTGTACTTCATAGGATATTCAATCATTTTGTCCTTGACCCATATGAATACAAATTCCTTTAGGTCATTTAACAAGTTGACTTTTAGATAAGTCTCCTATGGGGTCCATGGTTAAATAAATATGGAGTCTTGTGGTAGATAAGTCCCTCAAATAATTCAAAGATGTGATCCACAAAGTCATGTAGTTGCATGTGGAAGATAGGGAATTTGATCCACATGAGAAAACACAAATAGGAAGGTTCTTTGGCTCAAGAATTATCAACTTGCAAAGACAACTCTACTAAGGAGTTCTAATAGATCCCAGGGACACACAACACAATGGTAACACATAGTAACTTTTCCTAAAATGTAAATAATTAATTTTTTTACCAAGCATCAATTGCCAATACATGACCACTCACTTGGCTCCAAACTTTCTTAACCCAACCCTTAATGATGGCCTCAAGTGGAACTTGACCAATCAAATACCCGAGAAGTGTGTGCTTTATAAGCTTATCATATACATCAATATACCCATCGAAAAACATGTCCATGGGGTTTTCATCAGAGGGTAGAAGATCACCATGTGAAACACGTTCGACACAAACATTTTGGGGGATTTAATGGAACCATGCTCATAGCGGGTAGATGTTAATCTATTGGGGATAACAACAACTTTTGACAAATCAAATGATCCATCCCTAGACCTAGGGGATGGAAAAAGACCTCTAAAGGCCTTGTTATAAGAGGGATGGTCACTTAAGGCCGCCACTAAGTAAGTAATATATCGAAAATAAAATTAATACATCCATAAAATTTGCAAATTATTCTTTAACATCGTTGTAGATTAACTGCCACAACTAGGAGGCAATGACCCTCTTTGAAATGCCTCTTGAATGCTTCTTGAATAGTTGTGTAACCTTGAGTTAAGAGAGAAAAATTCATTAAATTATTCCTTTCTCCACTTTATGGGAAATTAGTTAGCTTGAGGATTTTCTAGCCCTGACATGTAAAGCAAGGGCCAAGGGTCATCCATAGTAAATTGATTGAAATAATCTCCCTTTCACAAATTTACATGTGGTAATAGATATATGGGTAAATGTTCTTGTAGAGAGGGCCTTAATGACTTTTACGGAAATGAGTCCAAGATACCCAAGGTCTTGGATATGTCCATGATGGAGGCACATTTAACTATAAGGCCTTTTTAAATTGATTTTGATTAAGAGGAAATCGAGGCTTGAGCATTTAGCCCGCTTCATACATTACCACATGGCTATGGTATTGTAAAAAATTAATTGCCTTTGGTGCAACCCATTTGTTCATAACACATACATTTATGGATGATGTGCTTTACATAGAGAGCCAAAGCTTTGGTTATAATTTTGTAAGATGCATTTTACAAGGTGATGGGCCTCCAAGTGGAGATAAGTTTAGGTTGCAATTTTTCAAAATAAAATAAACAATACCTTCTTGCCATAGTGTCTTATTATATTATTTTCCACAAGTGGAGATAATATCTTATTAGTCCCTACCATAGGCATAGAGGGACTATAGCGATCGATAATGCGTTGACTACATATTAGTTTGTCCTTTGACCCGAAATATTTGCACAATACCTATTGTTGGAGCTATGGAATTAAAAGCATATATTTTTATATAATAAAAAGCAACATATATGTACTGATCTGATTGGATAAGAGATTGGAGGTCTTATTGCCGGCTTCGATATTCCCAATGTACTATATGGCAACATATCCAAAGTTTTTCTCGTAGACAGTATTTTTTAATCATATATTTTTCCTCTATATTGCTTGAAGGTCGATTAATGCTAGCATTAGTTGGAATGTTTGTATTAGAAATTTCTTCTAGGCGAATATATCCGTAAGTTTTCATATGTACTAAGCATATTGAAATGTTTTGATATGCAAGCTTTGTAGTGATTGAGAATTCCAAAGTTTATGGCGTCTTTGGCGGATGTATATTTGTTGAAATGTATTGACACTTATTTCGAGATGCCTCAATAGGCCTGACAGCATAAATGTTTACATGACGCGACGTCCTCCAACACTTTTGACAACTTAAATGTTTGCATATCGCGAGGTCCTTAGACAGCCTGGCAGTCTTAAATGTTTATGTAAATACGCTTCTCGGAGTACATTTTTCCTCGAAATTTTGTATACAGTTACAGTGAATTTGCACAATCTTGTTTGTCCACCGCCAATTCGACAAACATTATATGTTTCATCCTTGTTCTGCCATTGAAGATACATACATTGTTTGTTGGTTTGGTGAGTGCTTCTTCTTCATTGGTTTGTCGGTTGTTGTCATTGTATGTTTCATCCTCGCAATCGTTGAAGCTACATACATTGTTTATTGGTTCGGTGAGTGCTCCTTCTTCGTTGGTTTGTCGGTTGTTGCTTGTTGTTGTTTCGTTCGGAATTTCATCGTTTCAGAGTAAGTTTCGATGCCATAGTTTCATTTTGTATTCCTTGTTTGCTGTTCAATGTTTGCAGTTTGCAAGTAGGAATGATTTCTTATTTGTAGTCGCATGTTCCTTGTATGTTTTCGGTTCCTTCTATGCTTGGGCTGCAGTTTCGTAATCGTTGGAGATACATATGTTGTTCACTGGCTCGGTGGTTCTTGTTGGCTCGTTGGTTCGTGGGTTACTGGTTCTATTTGTTTGGCTGGGGTTTTCGCTTTGGGGCCCTGGGGTTGCAGTTCGGCATGTTCATGCTTTTTGGTTGCTTTGGTCCTTATTGTTTTCTTTTGTTTGATTCGGCCTTGCAGGGTTGGGGTGCAGCGGCGGTGGTTGGAGCTTTTCTTTTTTCTTTTTTTTTGGATTATTATTGCTTTTTTGGGGCGCTTTACGGTGTTCATCCCCTTCACCCACGAGTCAACATGCAGTTGTGTTATTTTCCATGTCTGTCGAGGCCGATATCTGTTATTCTGTGAGATTTTGCTGGTGCTCCAATCCTGCCATGAAAGAAAATAGTTGCATGCAAAATTGTTGGAGGATTACATGTGAAGTTACAATATCCGTTGTTTTTTTGTTGGAATAAAGCATATGTATGCAGGCTACATTTATAAACCATGTATGGTCAGATGTGCGGATATGACATTACATGTTCTTTCTCCACTACATAGACTGGTGTGTGCATGATAGAATTTGTGTTGTGCTTGAGATATGATATGTGCAACAAAGATTTTGCAAGATTATATTTTGATGTCAGGAAGCATGTCTGGGTGGTTTGCCACGGAAAAATGAGAACTTGTATCGTGGGCACAACAGTCTGTGTAGAGGATACAGAACATGGTTAAAGGGCATATCTCGATAACTTGCCAGGGAAAACTAGAAATCATTTAGTTGTGGCTATGTAATTGCGTGATATTTTGTGCCTTGTAATATATTTTGGCCATGGAAAAAAAATCTACGCGTTTACAGCCATGGATAGAGAAGCGCAAAGGTTCATGTTTCTGCCTTTCTAGACCGTTCGTTCAGTCAGTTTTGTTGTGTGTACATATTGCTTGTTCTCCGGTGAATACCAGCTTCCATTGATGTTCATTGAATTTTGTGCGTTCCCACATTCAAACAAGCAAAGTAGCTGGAGAAAACGAGGGAGTCTTGACTGCATCGGTTGAAGAGGATATAGAAAGGTGCATGCTTGTACCGTTGTTTCATATTGGATTGTTTTGTATTTCATTTATGGTCTGTATATGTGTTAAAATAGTCGTGTGTCTTCCTACATGGTAAGTTATCTTGCTTACATGCATTCCTTCCTGCATACTAAGTTGGTTCATGTCCGTTGTGTTTGTGCTACATTGTTGCATTTAAACAAACGGAATGGCTGGACAGGACGAAGGACTCTTTGGCGGGTAAATAGAGTTGTTTCTCTTTCTTTTAGATGTCTATCTTTATACTAACTTGCCTTCATGTCCATTGCATCTTCGATGTTGCTGCCTTGGAAAAAACAGGTTGCTTGGACAGGGAAATGAATCGTTTTGTGCAACAACAGAGGGTTCTGTGGTGCAATCTTCTAAAAGGTATACCAAGTGTGATGGTAAAAAAAATATACAAACCCGGTGGGGGAATATAATATTAGACTTGAAAATGATAACTTTGCAATAATGGGCCTTTCTGCGCTCCCTATTTCTACTTTGTCCATTTTCTATTATCCCTTTTGTTTTCTAATTCATCTGCCTAGTGTGCTTTTCGAAAATTCCTTCGTGCGCTGGTTGGTGGACTAATGGATTCACATGTGTGGTCGTGCTTCTACCTTCTTCCATACTTACCCACTTTCTCGGTTGTGGGTGCCAGGCTGGTAGGTTAAATATTGCTCCCCTAGATTCCGGAGGTCCGCGATATACAGATTAGCCATGGTGCCCCGCACTCACGCCCTATTTATTGTTAAACATTTCTCTAGTTAAAAAATTCAGATGCATACAGTTTTACGGTTATTTGGTCCTTCTGATGGACAATATAAAATGCATATGCTTGTTTAGTCTTGATGTTCATCTACACATGCTTGCATTAGAAAAAGTTGGACTAGTGACACGGGCATGAGTAGCCAGTCATCCCAGACATCGCCAGACCGACAAGGCCAAAGGTAAAGATGCATACGCTCTGCTCTTACTATGTTTACTAAACAAATTTGTTGGGCTATATATTCATCTATGGCATGGAATATATGTTGATTTCATATGCAATACATGGTTTGCAACTTGCAAGAAGTATCAACAAGTACAAGTGAGACACTGAATGTGTTGTATATTCCGCAGAGTAAGAGGTGTGGTTGTGAAACTCTGGCTCCATAGTTCATCAAAACTATGCTTGTACTTGTAGCACACTACCATTCACTTTAGTTTTCCTGTTCAAAAAAATCTTATCAGGTCTAGAGTTGTGACATCCAAAGTACTGTCAATAGACGGCTTGAACAACTACCAAATTGGACAAGTGTTTGTCGGGGACATAATGGTTGTTTATAGCACCTACTTGGACAAGGCACACAAAAGTAGATCCACTATGCGTGTTGACATGACAGACAAGGACGCCATGATGACAGTGACAGTGACTGTTCCTCCATAACTTGTCCAGAAATATGCAAAAAAGATATTGCTGCGTAATGGGATATCCATTACATATTTTAATATATTGCCCAAAACAGTATATGACCGTGGTGATTGCGATCAAATTGTTTAGCTCAACGAAACAAGCATTGTGGAAAAAATTCTTATTGTTTGTTGAGAATATCGTTTCGTCTCGGACTCGACTATTAGCCAGCTTGCACATAGCACTGATATTTACCCAATCGGAATGATTGGGGCTGTTGTCACACAGGCGAGAAAATTTGGCTCGCAACACATTCTCCATATAAAGGATGGAGAGTCTGACAGCGATAAGGCAATGGTACCGCTTTTCATATTCAATTTTGTCCTTTACTTTTTCATGTGCATGTATGTCGGATAAGTTACACAAATATTTCACTGTTCCATGTTGCAGCTACAATTGTTCGATATGTATTCAAATTTTTTTTCGTCAATGGAACAACAATTGCATAGAGAGCAGATTCCACTTATGTTGTTCAAAAATATAACAAAGAAGAGGGATGTTGGAGAAAGGATCTTTTAGACAACCCAGGCAACGTTTGTAACAGAGTTGTGAGCAGATATAGTAGAGGATCTAAAGAAACTAGCTAGCTCTACAACTTTTGTGCGTATACATCCACAAAAGCATTCTCACTTCGCTTATAGAAATAGCCTTCAACAAATTTCTGCACCTGCTTAATTTTATTTTAATTTTTAAAAGGGGAGGGGGGGTGCAGTTGTGTATTATGTTGTTCAATGTATTAATCCCTTTGTTTGCGTTCCCAGTTTGAAGGTCTTTTAGTTGCAGCCAATGTGTACTCGACCCCCTTTGAGCCTGTATGTGCAAGATGCAACTCTGTTGCTTCTGCCTCCGCTTTCATAAGTGATGATACCATTGATTGTCTGCGATGTGGTGAAAAATGTCCATAGATATATGGACATTGTGTGAATATTGTTATCCTAACCGTGGGCAACACAACCGTGCATTGTATGGTTAGGCAGCCTCTGTTACAAAATGTGCTTCTTGAGTTGGCAGAGTTGTCGTATGAAACGTATCTACAGAAAAGGCAAGTAGTGTCTACATGTTGCGGCTGCTTCGCATACACAACAAATTCACCTTGAATGACGACAATGCAATTTTGCATATCGCCTGAAGAAGGGGAATATATATATATATATATCAAACTTCGGCAGGAAACGAAAATACCTCATCTATCTCTGTCACATTTGTTCAACATCTAGATGAATGTTCGTTGGACTTGGCCCATATCTCTGTAATCCCCATATATTGCATGTTCTCGGTTATTTTCTACTGGGAACATATACCAGATGCAAGAGAAAATGAATGTGGCGACGTCTTTTATTTGTATATCAAATTGTGTGGTGCAAAGGTCGATGGGTTATGCTCTATGGAACCTTCTGGGAACTTGCTTGCAGCATGTTTAAAGTATGGTTGGTTCTTGGTTATCTGCTTTGTCTGTCAAATTTTATATCGTGGAACTCCAACTGTTCTTTGGAGGACACGAAACAATATAATTGATTTTTTTAGCCAGCGGGCCCGCAAATCCGCCTAATAATTTCTATGGCGTTGTGACGCAAATTTACTATGTGGCTTGCTTTAGCAGATTTCCTTGATCGATGAACTTGGTCAAATTATTGTTCTGAAATAATTTGAAATCAACGAATATATAGTGTGTGAAGTGCAACTGTCCTATCATAGCAACAAGAGGCTCTTAAAATTCAAATTGGTCGTTGTTTTGGCATTTTTGCTTATTCGATGAACTTGGCAAAATTAATATCCTGAAATAATTTGAAATCAACGAATATATATTGTGCAGAGTGCAATTGTGCTATCATATGAACAAGAGGGCCTTAAAATTCAAATTGGTCCTTGTTATGCTTGCAGTAATAGAATTTAAAAAAAAACTTTCTTTGTTTGCTTCATTTTTTTTTAAATAAGCGATTTAACATCCTTTAATAATTTAATGTAATTCACTTGTACAGTATCAATAGTTAATATTAATAATTTAGTATTTGAAAATAATGTTTTTAGATAAAGTTTATTTAAGATGAGCATCCCTAAACAATTGCAATCTTGAACCCGCCAGACGTGGAGTCCGTAAGTTCATCTGTCAATTTGTATATCGCGGAAGTCTGGGTGATATTTGCAGAACATGGAACAAAAGAGGCTCAAATTTCGGCCCACCGAGCCGAGAACCTGCGATCCAAAAAGTGCCCAAGTATGGAACGAGGGATCCGCATATTCTCTATAAAATTTCGTCCATACTTTCTAAAAGTACATGTTTACTATGTATTCATCATTTGTCGAAAAACTTTTATATCAGTCGTCCGACCAGATTGTACAAACTTTCTCGTCTAATTAAATTCTGCAATATCAAAATTTAATATTAATAATTTACTATTGAAAATAATGTTTTTAGATATGTTAGATAGTTGATAGGGATTAGCATCTATAAGCAATGGAAAACTATAACCCGACAGACCTCAAGTCCATCTGTCAATCTGTATATCACAAAACTCTGAGTGTTATTTGGAGGACACCGAACAATGAAACTGCAATGTTGAGCCAGCCAACTCCCAGGTTCGCTTGTCAATTTGTATATCACGGAATTGTGAGTGGTATTTGCACATCGCGGAACAATAGAGGCCCAATTTTCAGCCCACCAGGCCTAGAGCCCCCGATAAAAAAAAAGGTTAAATATGGAATTCATACGAGATCACTACGGGATAATAAAAGTGCAATGTTCAGCCAACCAGCCCGAGTTTGCCTGTCAATTTGTATATCGCGGAAGTCTGACTGCTATTTGTAGGGCACAGAACAATAAAACCTCAATTTTCAACCCGCCAGGCCGCGAACCCGCGATCCAAAAAGTGCGTAAGTATGGAATAAGGAATGTGCATATGTTGTATAAAATCTCATGTCCATACTTTATAAAAGTACATGTTTACTATGTATTGCTCGTTTGTCCGAAAACTTTTATATCAACCAGTCCACAAAAATGGACAAACTTTGTCCTCTGCTTAAATTCTACAATATCAATATGTAATATTAATAATTTAGTATTGAAAATAATGTTTTTTTATATGTTGGATAGTTGATAGGGATTGCCATCCCTAAACAATGGCAAATTTAAACTCGTCAGCCCTCGAGTCCATTTTTTATTGTGCATATCGCAGAAGTCCAGGTGTTATTTGGAGGACACAGAACAATGAAAGTGCAATGTTCAACTAGCCAGCCCGAGAGCCCCCGATCAAAAAAAGTGGTTAAATATGGAATTAATACGGGATGGCTACGGAACAATAAAAATGTAATGTTCAGTGAAGCAACCCGCAAGTCCTCCTGTCAATTTGTATATCACGGAAGTCTGAGTGGTATTTGTAGGACACGAAACAATAGAGACTCTATTTTCAGCCCGCCATGCTGCAAACCCGCGATCCAAAAAGTGCTTAAGTATGGAATGAGGGATCTGCATATGCTCTATAAAATCTCATGTCCATACTTTATATCTAGAATCATGTCCACAAGTCCACCTATCAATTTGTATATTGCGGAAGTCTAGGTGCTATTTGTAGGACACAAAACAATAGATACTCAATTTTCAGCTCGTCAGGTCGCGAACTCGCGATCCAAAAAGTGCCCAAGTATGGAATGAGGGATCCGCATATGTTCTAGAATAATAAAAATGAAATGTTCAGCCAAGCAGCCCATAGGTCTTCCTGACGATTTGTATATCACGGAAGTCTAGGTGCTATTTGTAAGACACAAAACAATAGAGACTCTATTTTCAGCCCGCCAGGTCGCGAACCCGCAATCCAAAAAGTGCCTAAGTATGGAATGAGTGATTCGCATATGCTCTATAAAATCTCATGTCCATACTTTATATAGATAGTCATCTCCGCAAGTCCACCTATCAATTTGTATATCGTGGAAGTGTAGGTTCTATTTGTAGGACACGGAACAATAGATATTCAATTTTCAGCCCGCCAGGCCGCGAACCCGCGATCCAAAAACTGCCCAAGTATGGAATGAGGGATTCACATATGTTCTATAAAATCTCATGTCCATACTTTATAAAATTACATGTTTACTATGTATTGCTCATTTGTCGGAATACTTTTGTATCACTCGGCCAACCAGATTGTACAAACTTTTTCATCTAATTAAATTCTGCAATATCAATATTTAACAGTAATAATTTACCGCAAGTCCGCTTATGAATTTGTATATCACAGAATTGTGGGTGCTATTTGTAGAGCGCGGAACAATAGAGGCCCAATTTTTTGTTCGCCAGCCCGAGAGCCCCCGATCCAAAAAACTGGCTAAATATGGAATTAATACGAAATCGCTATGGGACAATAAAAGTGCAACGTTCAACCAACCAACCCGCAAGTCTGTCTGTCTATTTGTATATCGCGGAAGTGTGGGTGCTATTTGTAGGACACAGAACAATAAAGGCTCAATTTTCAACCCGCCAGGCCTAGAACTCGCAATCGAAAAAGTGCCTAAGTATGGAATGAGGGATCCACATATGCTCTATAAAATCTCATGTCCATACTTTACAAAAGTACATGTCTACTATGTATTGTTCGTTTGTCGCAAAACTTTTAAATAACTTGCCCGACCAGATTGTACAAACTTTCTCATCTAATAAAATTATGCAACATCAATATGTAATATTAATAATTTAGTATTGAAAATAATGTTTTTAGATATGTTAGATAGTTGATAGCAATTTCCATCCCTAAACAATGGCAATCTTGAACTCGCCAGCCCTCGATTCCATCTGTCAATCTGTATATCGCAAAACTCCAAGTGATATTTGGAGGACACAGAACAATGAAAGTGCAATGTTGAGCCAACCAACCTGCAGGTCCGCTTGTCAATTTACAAATTTTGTGACATACAAATTGACGATCGATATCTGTCATTGAGATGCAATATGACCATCGGCCCTGCACGTTTCTTAGGTATATCTTCTGTCATTTTTCTTTTGTAACCCACCCGACCGCTTTCCATACTTTGGTATTTCTTGGAATCGGTTTCGCCATCACCGCTACCTTCGTGCTTGTTTCCAGATATGCAATAATTAAGCTTTAATGTTAGTAGCCATCCTGCAGGAACCGTTAAGATTGTCATTAATGTCCGAAAATCCGAAGAAGATTTTTCATTACTACAAATTAAGATTTGCACACAAGTATGTTATCCTTTCCAAGTATTCATTTGAAAGGCAATGCAATCTTTTTTTTGGTGCGCGGACAGGTTCGTCCTTCTAAGAAATTTTTTATTCTTAATCTCTTTTCGTCGTCACCGCCACATTCACACTTTTTTCTAATTGTGAAATTAGTGAGCTGTGATGGTGACAGCTCATTCTGCACGAACCCTGGAAACTGTCATTGATCAACGAAAGGCTTGAGGACATATTCCATTGATACACATTAAACCATAATTTATGGAGGGTTATATTATCCCTCCCTGATTTTCGTTTCAATCATCATCTCAAGCAAACATAAATTCTTAATAACTTCTGGCAGCAGTTCTCTCCACACACAGTAAACACATTGGGACATAATGGCTAGAGGTTCCACTATTCCAAGGCATATTCTTACTATTCATCTCCCTTCGCCCAAGAGAAAACAAGGAGATGGTCCCTTGGTACACCAAGAGATATATTTCAAAAAATTCCATGGTAACCCTGGCTGCTCAGAGAACCTGCCCACTTGCATTCATGGCTGTCGCAGAAGTTGATGCGATGAATTCTGAGCCAGAAAAAGATGATCTGATGGACGATGATACGACAATGGATTATGGTAATGCAGAGAATATTCCCACTCCTGCGCCCAAATTGAAATCAACCATAACGAACGGAACTTCCTGGCTCGGTGATGGCGGTGATGACAACACCAGAAGGAGTTTCAGAAAATAAACCGATGGTGAACGCAACAACCACTTTGCAGCGTGAAAGTAGGAATTCCAGAGTTCCAAATTAGTCTGTTATGGGCGGAAGAGTTTCACTATAAAGCAATGATATGTTGATGCTCCCAGGGATATATTTCAAGCCAAAAAATTATTGATTAACATCTTCGGGAATTAGGTCCAAAACTCTCGCTGTTGCAAGGCATTTTCCTACTAGTCATCTCCTTCTGCCCAAAATGGACTAATTTGGATCTCTGGAATTGCACGCGCAAGTTGTGCTACTGATTTTTTTTGGACTATGTAGAGGCAGTTTCTACTAAGGGCTATTCCACTTGCCCTGCACCATTTTTGTCTTCTTCCTCAGGGGAAGCTTGTGAAAAATATCAATTTCAGCACAGGATGATTCATCGAGGAGAAAACTGCAAAGATCTTGCATATTGCAGATCTCGTGCCTCTGTTTGTCGCAGATACCTTCAATGTTTTGGCATGAAGAACTAGGTCCAATTTCTAAGGATAGATTTACAATACTCAATGTTTTTCTTATTTTTTTAAATGCATTTACTATTAAAAAATATTTGTCTTCGACTCTTCGTTGTTGCCTCTTTTCTGGGTTTAACACATGTTCTAATTGGCATGGTTCGGTGCTCTCGTACTTCTTCAATATTGTGTTTACTTAGCTTATCTTTTCTAAGATGGAACATCTAACAATTATATGCCAATGTACTGTGTGAATCCACCATCTTTTTATGGAAACAAAAAATGGATTACACAATTTCAAACCAATGTTCAATTCTATTCGTAATGCAGATAAAACATAGCAATACCAATGTACAATGTTGCAGCAAAATCGTTATTCTTGTTTATAGACATGCAATTATTAAGTTTTAATGCTAACAACCCATAATGCAAGAAGTTTAATACTTGAATTAATATATTGCACTCATGGAAGAGTGTATGAAGAACGCAGTTACACTCACATGTTCCAATAAAATCTAATCTTCGACAAAGCATTTGCTGACAATTAGTAGAAAATGAAGTTTAGTAGTTAAGTTAATATGTTACAGTCATGGAATAATGTATCAAGAACATAGTTACACACACATGTTGCAATAAAATCTAATCTTCAACAACACATTTGCTGACAATTAGTAGAGCATCATGGTTTTGCAACAATGGGGCTTCTTTGAAACCAATTCGCGCTTACGAAAACGACCTTCCGCCTTTCTATTTTCCGACTCTTTTATTTCATCTAGTTTCTCTTCCTGATTACTTAATCGTTTTTCTCCTGAAAATGCCTTGCTCCACAGCTTCACGGATTCACGTGTTTCCAACGACCGCTCCCCCTTTCTTTAAATTGACCCTCTATTGTTCCCTATCCCGCAACTAGCACCCAGAGTTCCGCGATATACAAATTGACAAATGGGCTTGCGTGCTGGTCAGGTCAACATTGCTCAGCGCGTGGGCTGTCTTGCAGGTTCACAACTGCACTCGTGCTCTTTTATCGTGACATCGACCGAACGCTTCCCCATTCCATACCCAGAAACTTCTCCAACCACGAATTCCCGCTAGGCGGTCTCTACATTGGACTTCTGTTGTTCCATGGCCTGCGAACAATCCGTCACTTCCGCAATATACAAATTTGCAACCATTCTTAGATCATACCCTCTTCCGTATTACGGTCCACCTATCATGCCCTCTTCCGTGGTGCACATTTTTGCACTGAAAACTTCCAAGAAATACAATTTAACTATGGGGTCCTCGCATATTTAGTGGAACTATTGTCACCCGATTTTGAAACCCGTTCGTCCGCTTTCCATACTTTGCCATTTGTTCAAATTTCTTTGGCGGATCATCGGTTTGGCGGGTTGAAGAAATATTCAGTTTGTAGTCGTTGTTTCCTGTTCCCGCGCCCCTTTGCAATTAGCAGCTGGCAATTATATATAAGATCTTATTGCTATGCATGCAATTAACAATTTCCCTATTCCATACTTAGCCACTTTGTCGGAATTCCGCAAATATACAAACCGGCCGCTGAACTGCCCCATCGTGATCTCTTTCGTTTTACACATTTTGCACTCAAAAATTATGAAACGTGAAATTTGACCGTGTAACACTTGGTTGTCCTAACTATCCTTGTAACCCTTTTTTGAATCTCGTCCGACCGCTTTTCATAGCTTTCCATTCTTTCCTTGCTCTCTGTCATCTTCGTCACCTTCTCACTTGTCTATAATAAAAGAAAATAAAAAACCCTTTTTTGAATCCCGTCCGACCGCTTTTCATAGCTTGCCATTCTTTCCTTGCTCTTTGTGATCTTCGTCGCCTTCTCACTTGTCTATAAT
>ML807287.1:145755-157351 GCA_009831015.1 Picea engelmannii
GTCGTATAACTCCAAATAAGCTTTATGAACATTCCATGTTTCTTTTTGTTGCATAGTAAAGAATGATGAGAGAAGAGCCCCATTATCCCCATGAGTATCTACCATATTAAAATCTTCATATACAATCCATTGGGCTTTCGGGAGCTCATTAACCATAAAACACCAAAAAGTTGCATTTTCATCTATATAATCGACCACATAGATATTCACTAAGCCCGACATGCAATCATCAATATTAAGAAAGAACCACACCAATTATTGAGAAGGGTGTGTGCCCCAATTATTGATAGTAGCATCAAGTTGGAGGGTGACAAGAATAAATTCACCTTCTCTCCCTCATCATTGAAAAAAATAAACATGTCGATGTTCAGGGAATTGAAGTTCACAACGTATTTTGATAGTTTTGATTTTGACCTCTTTTAAGTGGAAACTATCCAACCACTGAAACAAACTCCTAACTCTTCAAACCATAAATCTACAATAGGGGTTGTAAAGCTTCCTTCCATTCAAAGATTCTACTCTCATAATGAGTGAACAATGATGTAGATCATTAAATCATTAGCCACATTTTCACCTAGCCCAACCAGGACATCAAATGAGTTTGAAGTGGACATGATTGAGAGAACGCGAGCAAAGTCAAACCATTGGTTTCTTGTAGGCCTCATTGGGGCTGCCATGGGACTTTTGGGAATTCTAGAAGGGAGGTGGAGAAAAAGTCGGCCTCTTGTTGGCACTACAATTGGTGTTTTGTTGGGAAGGTTGCACAACCTTCTTAGCCATGACCTAGACCAACGACTCATTATTGGTCAATGCAATTGAGGTCAAAGTTTAGATAGCACAAGTTTGTTGGGTCGCTACAACTTTGTTGGAATGTGATTTCTTATGAAAGACTTGGACCTAATAGTCTTTAGTATCATTGCTAGTGCGAGGAATAGTACCAACTTGAGCAACACGAAGTGTTTAATTAACATGCAATTGAATCATATTAAGTTTGACCATTACATGTCAATCACTAATCTTATGGTATTGAATCTGACATATACAACAAACATTAGGTGAGTTGATATACCTTATAGGTTAGTTGCTTAAACATCTTGTTGCCCATTTCGAAAGCATAAACTCCTTAAGGTCTTTCGATACATTGCCTTTGAAACATATTATATTTTAATGGTGGGGATTAAAGAACCAACTAGGTTGAAAGAAAATGAAACTAATTGGAGATTTGAAATACATTCCTGAAAACGACTAAAATTTTAATGGGGTAGCCCAATAAAATCTAACCATAGAAGACTTTAGAGCCAGTACTTTGCACCATTGAGAAGTCTTTGATCAAGCAAGAGAAAACAATTAGGGTATTTATACAAACCCAAGGGTTACGATAGACAATTTCCTTGCACATATTTCCTTTAAGAAATCAATGCAACAAAATGCCTTTGGTTGAGTGTATGGTTCTTTTACAATGCCATCAACGAGGCTCCTTCATATCCTTCATCTAGGCCCAAATCATGGTCCCAAGAGGAACTTGATCATTGGAATGTCTGAACAATGTGTTATGTTTATATTCACGACAAGAAAAAATGATATCTAGAAACATATATAACAAAAAGGGGGTCGTCAAAATCAATCTCATTATGACATGATACTTTGTGGGGATGAACTTGTTTGGTCTCTTTAGAGGTGTAGTTACTCTCTTTGTCATGAAATGCATAACAATTAGGAATAATTAGAGCAAAATTAAGACAAAATGCCATGTTAGTAAGCTCTTGGGAGTGATTATTGACTCTTAAAAGCTTTGTTTAGAGAAACTAATCCAATAATAGCCAAAATGAGCCAATAAATTGAAAATGACACCTAAACATAAGGAGAGGACATTACTTACAAAGGGATGCATGCACCATGTACCTTAAAATTGTCAAGCTCATAGTACTTAATTGACTATTTACAACGAAGTTATATTAAAATTCTATACAAATAAGAAATGCATTTGTTTAATGATAAATCCCAGGGGTTGATAATTGATTCCATGTTAACTCTAATGGTGGGACCACTATTGACCTCATTGGAATTGATATGGCATATGTAGGAGAGAGTCGAATCTATCACTAAGATTGAGTAGGCTTAGTTACTAAAACATTAAATTAGCTAAGTGTTTGAGCTTCAATGATGTAAAGACCAACACTTATTTGAAACTATGCATAGATATATATAGAGCCACATGCTACTTTACATTATTACATATTGATACTAACTATATATATATATATAAAGCCAAAATATTAAATAAAAAGATGTACCCGGATGTGGCCGTTTGAGACATATATTGCATTCATTTCAAACTGTAGAGTCCGCCAAATTTTCATTCGGTCTCTCGAACTCTGCAGACAGCTTGTGATCCCAGGGACAATCAAAATTCTCACGCCTATGGCCGAGTCTTGTCCTCCCGTTCGGGGGAAAATGGCAGAAGATAATGGTGGTGGCTGTGTATCGTGGTTGTCATGGGTTCCCTTAAATAGCCTACTGAATGGAGTTCTCTCTCACCAGAATAATAATGGCACGGATCAGACTCATCAACTCCCAGATCACTGGAAGGAACTGTCTTCTTATTACAATGCACTTATCTGCGAAACTCGGGTATTCTTCTTCTTTTTCTTGGCTCTCGAATAATTATCTGCTTCGCTTTGATTAATTTCTTCGCAAGATCTTATATCTGCTTCGCTTTGATTAATCAATGCATATTTCTTCGCAAGAACTTATAGAATCTAGTTAGGGGTAATTGCTTATCGGTGACTACTGGGTCTTGCACTGCTCAAGTAATATCAGGTAGGTATAGTCTGTATTTTGTAGATGGGATTTATGCCGTTCATGACTGACAGGGGATTGAACATGTGAGCAGCTTGTGGCAAATGTTACACCGAGACTTTTTTTCTCCAATCCACATGGTGTATTTTAGTTCATCAATGATAAGAATGATTTATTTCAACCCACAGAAATCGCAATTTGAACCTCCAAATCGCGAGTTCTCATCGGATCGGCGAGCAGACGATATTCTCACACTTGGGCCGAGTTTGACTGTCCGAGTCCCTAGGATGCCTTTAAAACTCATTTTCAGTGTGATTTCAGTAATTTTTTCGGTCTGTTTCATCTAAATTTATCACTGCCGGGTGACTGCAAGGGACAAACAGAGCTACAGGAGGGAAAAATAACCCATCTAGGGCACCCACCTACAATTGTGGGCCATCCACTGACGCTGCTGGACATCCAGTGCATCAAAAACAACAGGATTTTTCGAGTTTCCATTCAGCAAGTGACTGTTACAGGCCTCTTTTAGCCCATACACTGTTTTCATCATTTACTAAATGCTGTTTGTTATTCAGGGCTCATAGGAACAATTTTTAAGGATTTTTTAATGTTTTTTTTTAATTTTTTTTTCGGTTTTTCTTTTGCTATTGTTTTTTTCATGGGTTTAAAGGCTGTAGCCTACTATTGACAGCCTTCACTGAAGAAGACCTGTAGGCTGTTGCAGTTTTTACCTCGCTGCTAGTAAACCCTCAACAGCAACAAACACCACACAGTAGACCCTAAACAACAGCAAAATATTAAACCAAAACAGTGAAAATGCCCAAGGAGAAGGACTTTGCTTTGGCTTACTGTGAAAAAATTCCGGGATCAGCCAAGCTTCTATGTAAATTTTGCAAAGATGAATGTTGTGGTGGCATTTTTAGATTCAAATACTATCTTGACCAGATACCCAGGCATGACATTGGTCCTCACAAAAAAGTTGACCAAGATGTTAAACACCAAGCTAGCTTTGCCATTGATACCCTCAATGAGGTTAAAGGTAAGAAAGCAAGAATAAATGCAGAGTGTTGAAGGTGCCCAAACTTCTTCCAATACCCCCTTGTTGCCTCCTTTTGATTCCTCAGTGCTAGGCCCAAGTTTACCGTACATGCTTCAATATCAAACTCAAAGTCAAAACTAAATGCTACCTCCTCCTCCTCCCATTCATACACAGTAGACCCTAAACAACAGCAAAATATTAAACCAAAACAGTGAAAATGCTTAAGGAGAAGGACTTTGCTTGGGCTTACTGTGAAAAAATTCCGGGATCAGCCAAGCTTCTATGTAAATTTTGCAAAGATGAATGTTGTGGTGGCATTTTTAGATTCAAATACTATCTTGACCAGATACCCAGGCATGACATTGGTCCTCACAAAAAAGTTGACCAAGATGTTAAACACCAAGCTAGCTTTGCCATTGATACCCTCAATGAGGTTAAAGGTAAGAAAGCAAGAATAAATGCAGAGTGTTGAAGGTGCCCAAACTTCTTCCAATACCCCCTTGTTGCCTCCTTTTGAATCCTCGGTGCTAGGCCCAAGTTTACCGTACATGCTTCAATATCAAACTCAAAGTCAAAACTATATGCTACCTCCTCCTCCTTCCATTCATACAAATTTGAGCATTGGAGGTGGAAATATACACAATTTTTGGCTCACTGCACACGACTTGGTTCCCAACCTAGCTTGGATGGTATGGGTTGGAAAAAGAATTTCTATAGTCAAGCAAGGAAGGCCTTTGCTAATTTTTGGTACTATTCCAACAGTCATTTCAACTGTGCCAGAAGCCCTTACTTGCAGTGCATGATTGATGCAGTTGTTGCAGGTACGGGGTTCAAAGCCGCCCCATATGAGAGCTTTAAGACAGATTTGCTGTTAGAAAGTGTTGATGATGTTGACCTTATAATTGCCAAATTTCGTTTATCATGGGCAGAATCGGGGTGCACCATCATGAGTGATGGATGGACAGATCAGAGGAACAAAACTTTAATAAATTTCCCCATATCTTATCCAAAGAGCACAATATTCCTCAAATCAGTGGATGCCTCAGACAAAGTCAAGAGTGCGAAACTGATTTGTGAAATGATGGAGGAAGTTGTTCAGGATGCGGGAGAAGAAAATGTTGTACAAATTGTTACCAACAATGCAACTAATTATATGGCTGTGGGTAGACTTTTTGAGCTTCGTCACCCCTCCATGTTTTGGACCTCTTGTGTTGCACACTGCATAAATTTAATGCCCAAGGACATTGGTAAAATTGCATGGATACAAGAGGTTGTGGATAAGGCAAAATCCATAACCAAATGCATTTACAATCACACAAATGTCCTCAACACCATGAGAATATACACTTAAGGCAAGGAACTTTTTCATCCCGCATTGACCAGATTTGCAATGAATTATTCTCCTTGCAATCCATGGTTGACCAAAAGGTAAATTTCAATAGGATGTTTTTGGGAATCGAGTGGATGGCCTCTAAACATGGTAAAACCCTGAAAGGAATTGAAATTGTTGCTCTTGTGTTTAATGATGGTTTCTGGAAAGATGCCGAAGAGATTATTGCTGTGATGGAGTCACTTGTCAAAGTGCTCAGGTACTTAAAAACTTTTTCAATGTTCAACTTCAAAGTCAAATGTTATTTTATTTTCAAATTTAATTATATCAAAATTTGAATGTTTGACAGTTGACTTTGATCTTTTAAGATGGTTGATGGTGGCAAACCCTGTACGGGTTACATTTATGATGCGATGGATTATCTTTTTATCGTCTTTGATCTTAACCCTTGAACCCTTACCACTTGCTATGTATCTGCTGGTTAAAATTTGGCAGTGATACACCAAATCTTAAGAGACTTCCATTCGGATCTTAAATCAGACCTGCAGTGGTTCAGGTTGTGAGAGCAATTGGAGCATGTTTGAGAAATCACATTCCAAGAAGTGCAACAGATTAACACACAATCACTTAAATTACCATGTGTTTGTCCATTACAATCTCGACAATCTCGACTTCGTAATAGGCAAATACAAGGTGAGACATTGGAAACATGAGACTTCGCTCATTTTATCTAAGGCGTAAGCACTTGAATTTGAAGGTTTGATTTAAACTTTAAAGTTTAATTCACATTTCAATGTTTCATGATGAGGACAGGTTTGGATCATTCAACAATTATCTTGGAAGAGCTAGATCCTACATTGGATTGGCTTCAACTGGTGGAGACTCCTCCTTTTTGCCTTGAGAACTTGTTAAACCTTGAGTGTCAAGCAGCCCGAGACATGGGAGAGACTGCTTCCTAGTTTTTTTATTATTTATTATTTGGTATTGAGTTAACTTTTATAAGCGGATGCTTTTAGTTCTCAGTTTGGATCCATTTTGGACTCATATCATAGATAAGATACTTATTCGTCCATGAATTTTTGACATCTATCCATATTGTGCATTGGCCTTATAAGCAGACGCTTCCAGTTCTTGGTTTGGATCCTTTTTGGACTCATATCATATATGAGATACGGTGATACCTATTCATCCATGGAATTTTGGACATCCATTGATATTATGCATTGTATGGACATGGCTTTATTAAATATCATTGAATTTTTTTTTTAATTGTTATAATTCAAAATATGTTTATATCTTTATTTTTTTGTACTTGCATAGTTTTTCCGCATTTTTTCTCGATCTGATTTAAACTCTTTGCACTTTTGCCTCATTGAGTTTTTGTTGATTCTGAGTTTGGCGACTTTGATTTTGATTTAGAGTTGGGAAATTTTAGGGTTCAAGCTTAATTTCATGTTTACTAGGCACCCTCATTCTCACTGTGGCTTAGGAAGTTTGTACTGTTCACTCATTATATTTCAATCTTAGTGGTATATCCACTTACAATTTTGAATTTTGCTCATAACAGTCTCAGTAACTTGGGAAGCTCACCAAATCACCTTTCCCAAAATGAGGATGGGGTCTAAACTTTAAAAGCTTGTAAGTTTGTCTTTGCTTGCCCAACCTATATGAGCATCGGCTCACTAAGGTCTGTACTGTTCACTTATGAATTTTCAATCATCTATCCGCTTACAATTTTGCAAACTCGAGACACTCACCAAATCACCTCACCCCAAAATGAAGGAGGGGTGAACCTTAAAAACCTATCTGTTTGTCTTTGCTTGCTCCACCCATATGAACACCAGCTCACTATTTATATATGTTGATGTAGGGCTATTTGCAAAAACATACCTGTTTTGCTGATTAATTTGTAGCTAAGGTCAAGTTAACTATTTCTGAATAACTATTGAAGTTTTTATGTCTTTCCTTGAAATATTTTTATAAATCCTTTCATTCTCACGTGATCTCTCTAGAAAAGGTGGTCCAATGATAGTAGAGTTTCAGCTTTCATATTGGTCCCTATTTATAATGCGTGCGCCATGAAGTTAATACTTACTTTATTGCTTAGCACGGCATTAGAGAATGGTGGGCAAGGTGCCCACAAGATTGGAACCTTGGCCTCCTCGTAGTAAGCATTCCCTAATTTAACCATAGGCTGACGGACTTGTTAAAATGATATTAGTGAGACCTCCTATATGCTACGGGAAGTGCTGTTATTTAGTTTATTCAAATTTAATTTACATAATCTTATTTACTACCTGTAGGTGCAAAGCTTCTCTTAATTTTTTAGTTAATATCCAACTCTGAATCATAAACAGTATACTGCCTGCTTCTGAAGGTATGCCATCAAGGACTTGAAGTCAGGTCAGAAACCAATCCGAGCCAATCAAACGTATCCATGAGGCAATACTTGCACATAACTGAGTGCAAGCCAAATGGTCTGTTGTTAGATTGCACTTATTTATCTATCAGTGGGAGGCATGCTCACAGAATACTCTTCAATGTCTAAAAAATAATCATTTCTCCATATTTTTTGTTGGCCATGTACTAATACTTCTACCATGTATTAATACTCCAAATTAAAGCCTTAGCTACAGGGAGGCATGTCCAAATTTATTGCCTAGAAGTTTAAGTGTTTTCAGGGGCTTGATGATCGTTTAAGTAGTTAAATTTTGTCCTAAAGTTTTTTTTTTTATATATATATTTTTTTCTGTTTGTTTTTGAAATTATTGAAGGCAATTTTCCTCTAAATGTGTATGTTGCTGTTCTTTTTTTGGCATGCTTTCATTACTTTCTTAGAAAATTGTGTTTATGACATACTTTGGGGTCCACATGCTTTTAAATAAAAGTACTTTGTGACGATGGTTCTGGTTTAATTAGAAATTCATAATAAATTAGTCTTTAGTATCTTTCTCTTCTCGGGTCAGGTAGTCAGAAGGAGATCAACATGTTTTCTCTCTTTCTATAAGTTGCTTGGTTTTGTTTTTGGCTCAGGCTATCGAATTCCCTGTTCCACAGACATGTTTCCAAAATGTGAGCTGAAGTGATAGGGGTGGTCTAAATTTTGCTTAACACATGCTTTAGTATCTGCTTCAACTGTCTCCCTTCAGCGCTAATAATTTTCATTTCTGTGTTGTTACCAAATTAGGAAGCTGATATGACATTTCTTTTATCAATTGAACATGAACTTAAATATGACAGATCCCGTTCAGGAGATCGAAAGTAGTATCATGCAGGCAGCAGAATATTATAAAAGACACCTCTCGGTGAAAATGATCAACTTAATCAAAGCATTGGCAAAATATCTATTTTATCATCAAGTAAAAGTAAGCCCTTGAAGACACCAACCCACATCGTTGATTGGAATCAAAGGCTTAACTTCCTGGAGATTAGTCAAAGATCGATAACATTGGAGTAATGCTCTTCTCCATTTAAGAATTTTTCTTCCCGTGATAGACAAGCTGTTTCTTCTCCTCTGTGCCTTCGTGGATTATGCATTACTGCTTAATTTGTAAATTTATCTATGAAAGATAGCGTGGGTTAAGGTGCATTGAGAAAATAAAATATAACATCTTTTCATCAAAGGAAGACAAAATCCCAGAAGTATTAATGTCCACATTTTTTGGATGTGATTGATACCAAGATCCTTTTTTAGTGCTCCTCTTTATTCACCTTATTATATATTTTCCATCAGTCGTGATTTTCTTTTCACAATATGAAGGGGATCACAGAATTTTAGAGTAAGCTCTTTACCTATATCTGTGATCTACTTAATATCTCTGGTAAAGTCATGAACAGGAAGCCCAAAATCCAACTTCTTTTCCATCCATAACTGAAGATATTCGATTTTTTTTCCAAGAAAAAAAAACTTATATTTAATATTTCAAGCAGAAATGCAAATTATACATAGGTATGTGCCTTGGAGCACTCAAAATTGCTCTTTATGAGCTTCAAACCCAACAGAAACTGTTTAGTGTTCCTCCTATCAGTCCTATTATTACATTCATCCATAAATTGAAAATGCTATTAAGGTTCTGCATAAAGCAAAAACAGATTGTACTTGCATAAAAAGCTGTAAGATTCTCTCGAGTTTTCAGAAATCTTCTTGTTTTATGAAATCATTTTCATTCAAATAAAGATGGGATTTTTCTATCCAAACTGATCGTTTTTCTCAATAGAGTGTACTATTTCACTACTATTGGGCTTGTCTACTCAAGAACTATGGAGTATGGAAACTGTTACTTGCATTTCTATTGGGAAGAAGTTAAGGCACGATCATGTGATTCTAGGTTGAATGATTTTTTTTTGGACATTAAATGCTTCCTTTGACTATTCATATAGCGATAGGCTTTAATACTAAAAAAAGACGGTCTGTGCATGCAGCCACCACATGCTCTACATAAAAACTAATAGCATCAAAACCAAGTAGCGAGGTGACACAAGTTACACAACCTGATACTTAAACACTAAACTACTATGCCTGCAGTGAGTTGACTCATTTCCATTAGAAATCACATCATTATGCATCTTGCAAGTAAAGTAGAGAACTTCAATGTGCACAAGCATTCATGCTGTGTTAAATTCAATTGTCCAAGGTAAGCCCTCACCCAACATTTCGGCTTTCCATGTTATGGAATCTTAGAAGTAGGATTGATAGAGGGGAGTTGCCCATGCCCACATAGACTTGGCTTAGGACGAAACCAAGAAAGATGCTTCATGGTTTTGGATTCCCATACTAAAGGCACACATGGGTTTGGAACTCCCAAGAAAAACTCCTTTTCTTGATTGATAGATCTCCTCTAGTTAAGAATTGGGAAAACATAGCTTTTTTTGATTTCGGGATTGGCTCCTAGAGGCTCCTTACCTTGCATAGCCGAGTCTTTCACTTGGATTCACCTTCTATAGTTTGTTGAGTCAATCTTTCTAGCATAGGATAGAGACAATCGTTATAACCAAGTGCTAGATTATATTTGGTGAAGCTTGTTAGTTTACCTGTTGCTTGGAGAGTGTTTGGCTCTTACTGTGAAAGAGATGCATTGGTGGGAGAGAGTTACTTGGACTAGGAGGGCACGCTACTTAAGTTGTTGCATAAAAATATGTAGTGGATCATACAAATATGTGGAGTGGGTGCTTGGCATGTGTGGGGCACACTACTTGAGTTAGTTACTTGGGGAAGCATGCTTGGCACAAGTTGTCATGTAACCACCTACCCTTAGCACATGTGAGGCATATGAGTTGGTTTGGGTTAATGTGGACCTTGTCAAGGTGAAGTTATCCACTTGTGGACCCATTCTTTTAGGTGGACCTAGTCTAGGGTTTTTACTTGTAACCCCTCTCTCTAATTCTTTAAATGGGAAGGAGGGGCACATTATTGCCATAAGTGTGAGAGCTAGAGTGAAGAGTAGTGTGATGTGATAGCTAGGGTGCTCTAGTTAAAGTGTTTTGCAAAAAAACGAGCTTGTGAAATGTTGGTTGGTTTTGCATTGTAAGCTTGGGAGAAGCTGATTTTAGTTTATGTAATCTTGTTTTTAGAAAGAGATGCAATTGTTGGTGCCAAGGCTATTGGGAGTGCGGAGCGGGAAGCGCAGATTTTCAAAAATCTCCGGGAGCGGGAGCATTTCGGAAGCGTTTTTTATATAATACATAAAAAATATATATTTTGATGCATATATATATATATATATATATATATATATATATATATATATAAAACATGTAGAATGTTGAATCAATTGCAAAAAACATGAAAACATAGATATAAGATCATTTAACTAATTGATTAGTGATGAATCAATGATCATTAAAGCATCAACCATTTAGTACATACTACATACTACACATATAACATCAATCATAAACATATGTGGGACTCAACATTAAAGCATCATAACATCAATCATAAAAGCATCATAACATCAATCATTAAAGCATCATAACATCAATCATTAACTTCAAAGGTAAATTGTCATATGATTTTCTTAAGTTCATAAATTCATTGTTTACAGAATAAGCCATAATAAAGAGTCAAGAGTCAAGACTCAAGACAAAGTACTAAGTTTTAGAGAATACTTCTAAACATGAAACAAAAAAAGAGATCTAGCAAGTACTAAGTACTATGCTCTAAGTACTATGTCACGAGAAACTTCTAGTTTCTTCTACCGCGATCTTTGAATAAGAGGAGGAACAGGTGGAAGTGATCGTGGAACACGACCAATAGTTGAATGGCCCCCACGTGACAATAGATGCTGTGCAGATAAAGGTAAAACTGATGAATCTGGAACCCTTGTAGTGGATGGGGGTGGCATGTCTCCTCTAGGAATATGATCACCATCATGATCACTCAAAAGTTCCTCTTGCAAGCGCTCTAAAACAATGGTTCCATCCTGTAA
>ML807287.1:169397-189654 GCA_009831015.1 Picea engelmannii
GAGTCTTCTTGGTACCTTGCATGGTGTTCTTGTGAGGTGATATAACTACATTTCATTTTCTTGCATTTTGTTTTCACTAGTTTTACTTGGAGACTCAAGCAAAGTATTTTGCTCCAGTGTAATTAGTAGTAGTATTGCTATTGATTTTGTGGTAGTTTCCTTTTAAGTTTGGAAAGTATTTTGCAAGCTTTTTGGACGTTCTCACCTCCTTGTTTCCTTGTGTAGCAAAGGCAAGCTTGTTGTAGATCACTAGAGGGTTGAATGAGTGGTTTTAGAGTGGGAAACTCACTCTTTTCAATCATCCAAAGTTTCCAATATTTATCTAACATTTTTTTCCTCCTTTCTCTCATTTCTAAGCATTGTTATGATCTAGAATAGACACATAAAGTCTCATTTTCATATTCAGAAATTTACATTTAAATTGGTGTTTCATTGGGCTAATACTAAGTTAACAAGTTTCTTGGTTTTGTAGCATTTCCTATAAAATATGCCTTGCTGATTTTTATGCAGATTTTTAGCAACAAGGAGGAAGTGCTATTGGTATTGAGCCCCAAAGGCCCTCAAAAGGCATCCTTAAGTTGGGATATCGAATCCCCCTTTTTCTGCTTCTTCTAAATCATTGTAAGCAACCCTTGAGAGTCTCTTGGGTTTGCCTTCTCTCAAGTTAACATAAAAATCTGATATTGTAGTAGTTAGAATTAATTGCCCACACCTTGCAAAGTGATTGGCCTAAGCCATCCTTGCAAAATCGTGAAGGCTAGTATTAGATTTGCTTTCTTGCTTTTCCTTTTACACCAACCTTGGCCAAAACGGTAGGCTAAGTCCTCCACTTGTGCCATTGTTGTGGGGTTGCTCATTTATTTTCAAGTCTTTTAATTCTTTCAATTACACCCACCTTGGCCAAAACGGTAGGCTTAGTCCTCCACTTGTGCCATTGTTGTGGGGTTGCAATTTAATTTTCTAAGCAAACTACAAAGCTTTTCAAATTATTTACTTTTTCCCCACCTTGCAAAGAGATTGGCCTAAGCCATCCTTGCAATAACGGAAGGCTTGTACACTTTTCAATCATTGCTAAAGTAATCATATTTGTGCTTCATCATTGCCCCGTATTCTCTCCCCTTGCCACTTTGTGGATCTTGGGTGACAAGAAAGGGCAAAGGTTGTGAGTTTAGTAATTAGGCATCCAATTGTTATTGTTTTTGCCACCAAATAGGAGGCTTGAGGAAGATACTTGGGGTGCTAGGTCAGGGATGATCTCACGACACTAGGTGTCCCCCTTGTTGAGTACACAAGTTCTTTGGATTTGACCTGTGGAGCTAGGGTAAGGCCTTGTTTGCGTTGATTATTGAGCACTCAACACTTCCTTTTGGCCAAGAGGATAACGGTTTGGGATAGTCAGATAGCCTAGGCTTGTATCATTCACATCTAATCCCCCTAATCAAAGAGAGACCTAAAATTTATTAAAATCAACCTACACACTACATTCACAACATTTGCAATCTCACTTTCAAAGCAATTTGTCTTTCAAGTTTTGCAATCATATTTTAGAGCAATTTACTTTTCAACTATTTTGACATTTCAAGCAAGTTACTTTCAAACAAATTTACTTTTCAAGCAACATCTTTCATTGTGGATATCTCATGTTCATTGGTATAGGATCTAACTTCTCCTTTGTATAATTGCAAGATCATCTAAGTGGTTGTTCTTTTTCATTATAAGCTTTATCCATGGCATGTTTCAATTATTTCATCTGTAAATTGGTGTAAGTTGAATGCTTCATTATCTAACCATTCACTAGTTCCTTTTGTATATTTTGTGCAATTATCTAATTTGTCATTTTCCTTGTAAGTTATCTTGCCATATTTCATTTGTATATTTCATCTTGTAACTATCTCAAGTGTAAAGTAATTTCTTTCTTTATTGTTGATAATCCCATAGCATTGTTTATTTCTTGTATAATTGTACTTAGATCCTTTGTTGTAACTTTAATTGACCCCATTGTCCAACCTTAGGCACTAGTCATAGTTGACTTAGGGAAAGGGCTGATTTTCATTAAAGATTTGCATTTGCATTGTTGCTTGCCATATAGGCTAGCTCCCCCCTTACCTTTAACAAACTAAAATTAACTCGTAGAATTCATTTAATAATTCACATAGTAACTAGGGTCTACCCCCCTTGGCTTCCCTAGGAGTAAGCCTAGACGAAAGAAGTTCAATTCGAGGTGACAGTGGACTTGAACTTCGGCATTGTGCCTCCAAGGATACACTAAGTGGATTGGACTTGGTCCACGTTTGCAAGTGTGTATAAGGACGACAACACTAGTTTAGGAATATACCTTTCTAAACCAACCACAGCTAAGAGAAGTTCGAAAGGTACCACAAAATCTGGTGCAAGGTCATGCACCCAAAAAAAAATCGTTTGAAAGTCTTATCCTACTCTTTATAATAAGAAGACCACACATGTTTCTAGTGGTTGAAAATGGATATATGATTGCATTAGACAAATTGGTCCATGATGGGATTGAGTGTGATCTCATATGACAATGGTTGAGCATGTACATCAAAGTGCACACACCATTTCGTTTAGTCCATGCAATGAAAGTTTGAGATAGGATTAATCTTTGTACAATGGTGGTACATGTATGGCGGTTCTTTATCACAACTGTAAGTTTTGGCAGTTGCTAGTGAGGGTGTGTTCCCAAGCCATGAACATTTCTTTTGCAAAGATGTGTTGGGGCACCTACAACATCATCCACAATGTGAAGTGAAATAAGTTGAACGTAAACTGGGCAGAAAGTTTGGTTTATGTGCACTACAACTTGAATTTGTTGTCTCATTGTTGTGATGTAGTGAAGAATGATAGTACATATAGGACTTCGGGTAATAATACAAAGGACAATAATTTGGAGGATGGAGCAATAGCTTTGCAGAACTTTGATGTTGGCCTTTTTGTTAATAGGACTTAGGCACAAATCATGTTGAGATGCCACCTTTATCCATTGCCATTGTCTGCAGGATTCTAGCTTCATGAGTTCCAAAATTGCATGGGGTTCTTGTACTTCATGGTGGTGTTCATCACATCTTTTCCGCTTCCTGCTAATGCTGTTCGATGGCAAGAAAAAAAGCTTGAATATTTATCATGGCAAGAGGAAGGTTAGGTAGGTTGTAGAATTGTTTGGTTTTGCCAGTTTAGTTTTTCAGTTCATTGTACATTTTTAAGTGTTTAGTTTTTAATATCTATTTTGTAAATTGGGCACATGGGCTATTTTGTAAACAATGTATTCCAGATAACTACATATTATAACTTTTTGGTCATGATGTCCTATTTGATTTCATGGTTAATGTTATCTGTTAGATGTTGATGACAAATCCTTCTGTTTGTTACTGCTCAAATTCTCGCCAAGGGAAAGTCCCACCCTGCGATTGAGAGCTTGGGGCAATGGATAGGAAAGCCTCTCACTGTCACCTCAGCAGCCTTGCCTATACTCTTCTAGGTTAGGGTTTCTAACCTAAGGAGTGTTTTCCTATGTGGTCAAACTAGGTCTTATTGTTGCAATTAGGACGGGTGGGGACAAAGACTTAGTTTGACCTGGGTTGACTTCTCTAAAAAAATTGCTCAAGATAAGCTAGAGAAGACAATATGTAGTGAATGCTTGGAAGTGCAGATTGTTTGCATGAACATTCAATTGTGAAACAATAACCTATGAAATGCATTATAGAATATCAATGTGAGATGTGCAAGTCACAAGCATTAATGCAACATATGTTCCATTTATATTCACGAAACATGGTAATTATGAACTATTTATCATCATTCAATAGTGCAGTGAAGTACAAAGTAAAGTGTGCTCTTTTATAAGTGCAAATGCTGGTGAAAGATCAATTCTGCAGTAAAGGGACAGCAAACATGTACTCAACTCAACAATAAACACTTTTGTAACCAGTAGAGACCATGCTGTGAACCAAATAAAATTATTGCTGTAGTGCAATGAGAGATACAGCGTGTACATATATCAGCAGAGACAAACACATATACCATTCAGATTTCATCAAACAATGAAAGTATGCCCAAACTGTAACTGTAATTCCAATCTCTGGATCAGCCCACAAGAAAGCAAATATGAACAACGATACACCAAAGTTGTAGGTCGTTTGGGGTGGTCTGAAGGCGAGTAAAGAAGTTGTCAAGTGACCAGGCAATAAGATCAGCAAACACCTGTGCCAAGATTCAGTTTTATCATGTACTAAGTTTGTAGGCTGAGCAATATTGCACTCATTCTACAATGAAACTGTAGCATTAGGGTTCCAGCATTAACTTTGATCAAGTTCAGATTTTGTCAATTGTATCAGTGATCAGATTACAGTCACAAAGACAGAGGCAACAGTTTGCAGCAATGCTAATAACAATGCTTAGGGTTCAGATTAAGAATTTAAAGATGTGTATCATTAACAAATCTCCACAATCATGTCAGTCCCACTCCTTCACTCATAGAAATGCATTCATATATATTAAACCGCAACTGTATTGTGCAATCAGCCAAGAAATTATATGCATCATTCGTCAATCATTTGAAATGGTCTAAGATGAGTAGGCATGTGGCCACCTATCTATGCAAATATTGTATTGAAAGGCAGTCAGGAGACCCACACTTACTCACTGTATACCCCTGCAAAACTTGATTATTGAAGATGACAGAGGATGAGAGATCTGAGAGGGACAACGTCCAGGGTTTGGAGGTCGACATTGGACTGGATTGGTGGCTGGTTTGATAGCCAGCACACTCAGAAATGATAAGATTCTGCAATGTTGGACTCTAGGGGTGTCAAACGCCCTTAACCAGCATAATATGCTCAGAAACTGCAGAAGATAGGACAACAACCAGCAAAGCAGATCGGTGGCTCAAGAAAAATTTCCAAACATAAATATTAGGGCTTTCTCAAGTAGATGGATTAGATCGATTTGTCATAGGTGCAGCACTAGACCTTAGGGTTTGATGTGCAGATAATAAATTGGAAACAAATAGATCAAACCCTCGACGCTAACAAAGGAATATTCAAGGAAGGATAGTCTAGCATCAATTTGAGAAAGATAAAACAATGAAGCTCAAAACGATCTAGCAAAGGGGATTATGCATGGTAAACCCTAGGACGTTGAAACAAAAGGAAAAAAATGATTTTTGGGTTTTTTTGGGTGGTTGAAGACAATGAAAGACCAGTGCATTTAAAGGGCTATGGGGTCACTAGATCAAATTCAAGTGAAGCCTAGGGTTTAGGATGAGGTGATGTTGACGACACCCAAAGGATTGCCCTTCAAGCGTCACCTAGGGTTAGAAGGTTTCCTTCAAGAATGGATGGGAGGATCAGTCCATGAAGAAGCCTTTCCTGGTACTAGCAAGGTTGGCCAAGCAAAATGATAGAGCCATGAGATGTCCTACCTTAATACATGAACAATGACTTCAATGATCAAAGGGGGAAGGTTAGAGAACTTACCTTGAGAACCCTTCCAAGTGGAACATTTCATCCTTCTTTGGCATGGTAGTAGCCTTTTTCTTCCAAGAAACCTTCAAGAGTGCTTATCTAAACTTGAACAATGTCTAGACATTCACAAAATAAAGAAATAGATACTCAAAGGGCTCTTTAAGCCAAGTTTCTCATTAATCTCCAACGATTTGAAATGGAGGAGGAATCTTCCTTTTATAGGTGAAGCTGCTCCTCAAATACAATACAAAACCTTGTGCTAGCTCAAAACCATGAGCTCTAAAACTATTAGCCCGATAAGACTGTGGGAAAATACAACAAATAATAAATACATCCCATAATATCCTTAAAAGGTGAAATTACCTTCTAGAAAAGGTCAAAATATAATGTAAAATCCACACATGTGGACAAAAGAGAAGCTAAGAGAGATGCAACCCTAAAAAATGGTGCCATCGTCTAAGGAAGGGGTCCAAAACCAAGTCAAACATGGTTCAATAGCTCCAAAATCCTCTAACCAACCTCCTTGATCTAGGGAATGGTCCAAAAGTGGAAAATGTCCTCAAAAGGGATGATGTCACCTCCACATGTGTGAGCCATCCAAGCATAAAAGTCATCTCAAAGGGCACGTGTGGGCTCATCAAGGAAAACACTCCTCAAGAAAACATCATGTGGTGGTGCCACATTATCTCAAGGCTAATTCAACATGTGTAGTCACCTTCGTAATGTGCAATCATCCTTTCCAATGCATTAAATACCACCCATGTGTGGTCCAAGGGGAGTAAATAATGCATGAGCATGTAGACAACGTCCAATTGAGTGAGGATGCATATAAATGGTCCATGTGGCATGTGTGATGACACGGCGTCCCTGTCATGGCTTGATGCATTGTCACAGATCCCAATGTAGTGAGATGTACCCTAATGCAGTACATAGATCCCAAGGCATATGTCACAGATCCCAAAGTTTGTAGATATGGTCATATACAAGTACACTGACTCCAATGTAGCATAATAGATCTTTAGGCATGGTACACGTATCACAATGCACAATACCCACTTGAAGTGATGGGTCTAGCCTCTTAGCAAGTCATTAATTGGTAGCTCCTGGTGAGTCGGTGACATCTCTTCACACAAAATAATGAAGGGGGTTAGTCTTAATACTTGTCGAAGTCTTACCAAGGGGAACAATATTGACCCTTATGCATGCATCAAGTCCTAGGACAAGCCATACTTCCTAGGTACCTAGGTGAAAGATAGGAAATAATGATTAATAACGACGAAAGGGAAAGGGGAATGAGTTCATGTGATGACCCTCAAAGTCTTAGACATGCACACGTCTTATTATTCATTTATTCATTCATCTAGCTTCGTTGAGCTAGGATTTTTACACATAATGGCCTTCTAGAGGGAGCTTAGCATTGAGTTACCATCCTCAACATTGCTTCTTACTACCCCTTTAAGCCTTTTTCTTAAAATGTTCAGTTTATTGAACGAGTCCCTTTTATTTAGATATTCATAGACAAACCAGGGAGTAGGGGCATTGGTCTCGTAGTGAGGGGCATTGCTCAAGCTTAATATTTGGCTTTTTAATGTTGGCTCTTCACCTCTTAGCCTTAGTGGCTTTATTGATTTAGTTTGTAATTTCGACCTTTCCTTTGACCTTTGAGAAATCATACATGACTAGGATGAGATTTTTTATGTGGATGGAATGAAAGTACTACGAGGCAAGTAATAAAACCATGTAACACAATGAAATGCTAATAGACAATCGTTAGGTGTTAACCACTTTATGATGAAATAAGAAGTTATATTATCATGTCCAAATAGGTATGGATACATGCAATGTCAAATGAAGCAAACTAAGAACCATACCATACCACTATGCATTTGTCATCTGAGTAAAGGGGATGAAAGCAAGCTACACCACAACTGAGCAAGCATGATTGTGAATCTGTTGGAAATCAAGAGGAAGTTTGTCTGGATCTGGCGAAGATGAGCACGGCACCTCATGCGATCAGCAACATGACACCCTTTCTAGGGTATCCAAAAAGTTGTCACCCTTGAGGGGGTAAAACTGTTGAAACTTAAGGTTATAACATATAACTTCTAGATGGTTGATGTTATGTGTGTACTAAATAATTGAAGCTCTAATGATTAATCTACCATGGATTACATTTCTAGTGTCTTAAAAATGTAGTACTCATCTACAAGTAACGCAACAATCTATGTTTTCATATTTTCTTCTGCTAATTTGGCATTTTGCACGTTTTTTTTGAAATATGGATTACAATATATATAATATAAAAACGCTCCAGAGATGCTTCTCTCCCGGGGATTTTTGGAATGGGCGCTCTGGCCCTCCTGCTTCCCTCTTCAATCCCACTCCCAACATGACTGTTTTTTTTCCTCTCGTTTGCAAGATTTCTGCTTGGGTTCTGGGATACCTTTAGGTTTTTTCTTTACCATTTCTGTTTAATTTCCCGGTGTCTATTGATATTCTTCACAGATTTCCAGTGTCTAGTTTAAAATCAAACATTAATTTTGTATTCAAAGATTACTGTTTGATACATTTATGATATTTCTTTGTGTTTTAAGCTTTGGACAAGATGTTGTTCCAGTTAACCTGTTAGCAAGGTTATTGTATTGTCTATTGTATTCTTTTTAATCCAATGAACTGGTTGTTAGCCTTAACTAAGATCATGCTTTTCTTAGGATCTGTAGCTACCATGATTATGTTTCTTGTTTTGTTTCAGCGCCATGGAATTGTACATAATATATCAAACCTTGGTTGTCTGTGATGTGCAGATCTCAAGGACTCATATTCTAGAGCCACTTTCTTGTCTGTTACTATGCTTATCTTCAGCAGTATCATCAAATAAGTTTCATTGTCCAGATATGTATTCAATTTCTATCTCCATTAGAGGCGTTCAGATTGGTGTCAAATTTGATGACATAAAGTTACTTCATAATCTACTTTTCAAGGAACTCTTGAAGCAACTTCAAAGTATATTTGCTTCTGTCAATCAGTCAAGTGACGACTCCTGTCCATGCCATGTAGAACATGATGATATTATTTTACTATTGCGCTGTTATATTCGAATCTTACCATTATTAGACTTTGATACCAGTCTCAGTCAGGTTGCAACTACAAGGCTTGTATCTCTGTTTCGTAAGCTGTGTTCTCCAAGTCTAGTTCAAACAGTTTTTGGTTACAAGAAAAATAACCTCAGAGAATTCAGATTTTTTATGAATTCTGAATTCTCTTGCTGGACAGATGGATCTGCCAGATCTTTTGCCAGCAGTAAAGAGATAATCAAAATTGTAGGAGGCTGTTCCAAATCTGGAGTATCTAAATCACATGGCCAAGCAACCATCAGAAGTCTAGTGCAATGCTTGTCAGCAATGCTTGAGGTATGCTTAGAGCTATTTTTTATTCTGCATTGATTTTAACTTTCAAGCATGATATCTATACATGTAATTTTTATATATCGTATTTGTGTTTGTGCTTGGCATGGGGTAGAAACTATGTTATGCTAAGTTGCAGGGGTTGGGTGTGTGTCCAGGGAACATGGGGTTTGGGTTTGGTATGGGGAGGGTAGTTCCACAGTTTTGAGGGGTAGAGGGATGAGGATCCTATGAACTGAGTCATTGGGAGCATATGCTAACCTTGTCAACCAACAGGATATGGTCATTGTATCCCACAAAGAAGAAATGGAAAGGAAAGAAGGTTAGTAAAAGTAGAGTTTGTAGTTGTACTGAACCTTTTTTCGTTTTTCATGCAAAGAAAGAAAAAATATTCTGTTATTGCTGGTATATTAGGGTGTCCACTGGACACTGTTGTGTCTCTGTACTGTACCAGGTATGTCAGGAACATTTTCTGCAAAAGTCTGATATTCCCTGGAACATGGGTAGTGCAGCGGTTAGAACCGTTAAATGAGGGAAAGCAAGAAGTTGAAAGACTAGATTATCAGTAACATGTTGAACAAAATTTCTGACTTGTTTGTCATAGGAAGCAGCAGATATTTTAGTCTTACTATGTCTTTTCTCAATGAAATACAAATATGTCATAAACATAACTATGTTACATATCAATGGAATTTGAACTTGCTCCATGGCTCAAAAGACTCAAGATAATATCTAATAAAATTGAAATATACGTTGAAACATAACTATGTTGCATATCAGTGGAATTTGGTCTTTCTACATGGCTTATAAAATTATATCTAATAAAAGTAGATGGACCCCAGGATAGGAAATCTAATGTGCCAAGTGGAAGGAAATATATACATTTGCAGCCAGCAAACTCTGAGTTGGATCCAATTGATAGAGTTTGCAAGGGATTGCAAGTCCCCTTTTATAATGATACGAAGAAATACATTGCCTTTGAGAATTAGTTATCTTACTTTGTTACGATTTGTTTTCAATAGTGATATGATGCTTTGTGGTTTGTCATGGTTTACAGAATAGATGTTTTGCACTCTTGTCATAGACACAATTATCATCCACAAACTTAGAAAGGAACTTATGAGATAGGCAATGAGAAGCTTTGCCTACATTGCATAAAATACTTGATTTTGCTTTAGTTTGCAAGTGTGGAATTCTGTTCTTCATTAGGTTCTTTGTACAATTATACTAGTCAAGCTTGTACAGTAAGTGCATGGCAGACGCCCCATTCTTGCTGTGCCGAGGACTTGTATTTAGCCGTAATTAGCGATTTGCTCCTATACTATCCCCTGCAGGCTGAGATGGAAGAGATGTTGGCATCTACAGTTTAGGATATAAGATTTTATCTAAAAATATTCTACCATTTGCCTGACTGGTTCTCTTCTACCAGTCTATTTGTAAGGATATCATAGCATGTGTAAATTAACTTTTTGATGCTATCAAGTGTTTTACTACAAATTTTGGTCCCTGAATTTACATGATGTTGCATATATACAATTCACACATCTTATAGTAGACATGAGCTTTGTTTTACTTAATTATATAGGATGTTAGGGTGGATGCTGGATTCTGCTTCCATTACAGTGTGTTGAAGCTTGTCCCTATGGTATTTTGTGGAGCCTACCATTGGATTACTTTTGCTTTGCTCAAGACAACTGAACATTTTTCTTGATGGCTGAATTCAAGGATAATGAATGCTGCCTTTTATTATTCTCTATGTTGCTTCCTTAACAATTATTGTGTACATGCAATGGAAAGGCAGTGCATATCTTTATATAGTTGTAGTTTGTTCTTTTTCCATACTGGATATTGACTTTTGATTTCTATGTCACTTGAAAGTTAGAAAAGTCCTTTATGTAAGGAAGAACAAATTGCATGAAAAATAGATGTCTATCTAGAGTAATCATTGTAAATGATGCTTGTTTTACTTCTGGGTTGGTTCATCATTGGTAATGATGTGATTGACCCTCCCATTCCATTTGCATACGAGCCTAAAATTGCTTTTTTAATTTTAATTTTGGTGCATCAGGTTTTCGTGGACGAATTTATCCTCCATCCAAACCTAGGCAAAAGCTTTCTGAATGAAGACATGGAACCCACTGGCCCATTTCCAAAACTAAAAACTCCATCAATATGTGGGGAGCATCTTGACTGTTCGTTAGAGGCAGTGTTTGTTCATTGTCTTCTTTTATCTTCTCAAGGCAAACTTTCAGACACTTTCACCTTTAGGCTCTCTGATCTTCGTACTAGAAATTTAGAAGACATACGAATAAGCCTTCCTGCGGCTGTTGTCTTGCTCGATACATTACTTTTGATCAAAGCTCCAAAGATATTCCAAGCACATGTTTTAGCTTTGGTTTGTGAAGCTGTTTCCTTTGATTCTATACCTGCTTATGGTAAGTTGCCAATGGAGTTGGCAATAGGCGAGCATATATCAGTACTTGAGACTGCTGTTAAGCTTTACATGAAGCATTATTCCCTTACAGATGTTGATGACAATAATGAAGGACTAGAGAACCGTGCATTAGAATCTTGTTTGATCAAGCATAGGTCTCTACAAAATGAATTGAATGCAATTTCAGACTCTTTGATCAGTCTGATGTGGAATGAAAAAGATTGCACACACCAAGATAATTGCTGTGGTTCCCACCAGAACTCTTCCAGTAGATCTTCTGGAGGGCATTCATATAGGCTACTAAAATCATTATGCACATACATAGAAGGATCTGAAGCTTCTCCAGATGATTTATTCAGGAATGAAATCAGTACTATCTTGCATTCCCTAGTAATGAATGCCTTTTCTGGAGTAAGAAAAAGTGATACTCCATACTGTGCACAAGGAAATGCTTATTCAGGTACTTATTTGCTTGCTGCTATTTTGCAACTAACGGGTTCTTCTTTGGCACAAATTGTACGCATAGTAAAGGAAAAAGCAGATTCTGGCCTTTCGTCACCCTTGGATCAATATCTGCTTCCAGCATGCTATAATTATACAATTGATTTGATAGTAAATTGTGTTCAACAATGTCCTCACTTACAGCCAATTGGAATTGGGTTGAACAAGATAATGGCTAAATTGCTTGAGATGGATCAATGGAGTGTGGGATCCATTCTGTGTCATTTTGCTGGTGAATTATATGTGAAGTTCCAGATGGGATCTGAATTGTTATGTAAGGGATACATCTATGTTATGAAGTCATTGATGAGCCTTTTGGTTTTGGAGAATGGTGGCAGTGATGTATTAAGGATATTGATGGAATCTCCAGAATTAACAGCGGACACTTTTGATTCAACTGCTGAAACAACAAAAACTCAGGTGATCTTTTGGGCTATTGAAATCAAACAATGTTGTTTTCATTGTTATTTACTATATCAGTGAGACGATTTTACCATGCAGGTTCAGACATCAATAACATCACCAATGGATTTGAATATTCAACCTCGGTTGGTGCCTTTGATTGCAAACTTCTTAAAGAAAAAGCAACAACATTCATTGTCTGGCATTCAAAATCAAAGGTAAATTTCCAACTACAAAGGTTGCATTGATTGAAAGTTTGATATATGCTCCATTTGGCTGGATTGTGTACCGAGGGCTTAAAATGAAGTATAAACTGGTTTTGTTGGAATGCAAGGAAAGCAGAATAACAAATATTATTAGTCTGTCCTTTTTATTCATAGCTTGGTGACTTCTAAAACTTCACATAGAGGAGCAGCTGTAAATACTGTGTAAAACTTAATTTGAAATTGCAAATTTCTGGGAGAAATGTTGTTTTCCTCGTCTTTGTTTTTAACATTCTGTTTCAGTTCTTTAATGCCTTGTTTACTTTAACTGCACTGGCAGATATACTGTGGAGGACATAATCAATGAGGAAGAGAAGCTTGATTTATCAGTAAAATCTGAGACGGCTTGCGTGCAAAATTCATTTGTAGAGAGTGTGATCAAGGTTCAAGCGACACATGGGGAAGATTTCAATGACCTTAGTGATTTTATTGTGTGCAAGAAGGGAAGGAATTATCATAGATGGCTGAAGAAGCGGTGCAAGATTAGGAAGAAGAGATATGATCAGCAATTCTTTCAAATTATGAGAAGGCGAAAAGAACTGCTTGCTTTATTAGAGGGCAATGGTCTGTCATGTGTATAGTTATTTCAAAAATCCAAGATGTGTTGGTGAAAGGATTAATCCATGGCCAAAATTTTATCTTAATGCCTTGTTTATTAAAACTGCACTGGCAGATATATTGTGGAGGACATAATCGATGAGGAAGAGGAGCTTGATTTATCAGTAAAATCTGAGAAGGCTTGTGTGCAAAATTCATATGTAAAGAGTGTGATCAAGGTTTAAGGGACTTCTGGGGAAAATTTCAACGACCTTAATGATTTCATTGTATGCAAGAAGGGAAGGAATTATCGTAGATGGCTGAAGAAGCAGTGCAAGATTAGGCAGAAGAGATATGACCAGCAATTCTTTCAAATTATGAGAAGGCAAAAAGAACTGCTTGCTTTATTAAAGCCTAAAGGGCAATGATTTGTCATCTGTGTAATTATTTCAAAAATTCAAGATGTGTTGGTGAAAGGATTAATCTATGGCCAAAATTTGATCTCTTGCAGTTAATCTACTTCCCAAATAGCATGAGATTAGTACCCCAAAAATATTCAGATCTGAGAATTTCTCACCTTGGTCTAGTAACAACAGCTATGAGCCATGTCCCAGGAGGCACCAATTCCATTATCCTGCATTTTCCCCAAGATCTTGTTCCTCCTTGGTGTCTATTTTGGCTAAGCTCTAAAACACACGAGTGATTTTTCTTTGAGCTTAAGCCTATTGTAGGATGAAGGTATCTTCGAGGAACAATATTGATAACATTGCTTTGATGACGGATAGGTTTTGGTGGCAAATCACAACTGTGTCTGGCAAGATCACCTGTTCTATTAGCTGAGGCACTGACAGTACTACACACTTTCCAGTCGGCTGTCCCAGGTGGGGAAATCTCTTAACCATTGGGGCCCTTCCGTGTCATTCTGGCGGGGAAGAGGAAACCCACATATCACTGCATAATGTATCTTTTCGTGAGCATAAATGAAATATAAGATGCATTGTTCTCACAAGGAAAAAGGCTGTGTAATTTGTGTTTGAAAAGGGTAGAATGCAGGAACATAAGACTGGAGATGAATCTTTTGAGTTTAGACAGTGGTTTGTTTCTTCTATTTCCTTCAATGGGAGGGGGAGCATGCCATGAGATTGTTCCGTAAGTTTTTTAGTTGGTCATTGAATAGTGTCAACATAGAGCATGATTGTCAAGACACTCAAGTCATAGTGCTCTTGGGATGGTTACAGTTATGGGATTTTCACAAATGATAACCTGCAAGAGGTTTGCATGCTGAAGTTATTAGTGTGATTCACCTCATCAATATTAAACATATTTATATGTAGGGACTCGTTGTTTTGGAAGAGCTTTTTTTAATCTTAGTAGGATATGGGATATTCGTTAGTGTGTTAAACTTCGTTTTCTTTCATGATGATCAATATATTCATTCATTGGATGGGTTTTTATGTGACGAGATCGAGGTTCAAATCTGATAACACTTTGCTCAGTCTCCTATGATGCTAAATAATAAATAAATATCAATTTCATACCCTGATGATCAATATTCTTAAAAACTATAATACTTCTCACCCTTATGTAATTCTGGAATGCTGAATATGAATAAATATCACATGCTGCATGGTAGTACGACCTGGAAATATTGTATAATGTTCTGTTTTGTTGTGTACACCTGCCATACATGATACATATAGTGCGATGAAGTAGGATAAAAGGACAACAAAATGGATGTTTTAATGTTTTATTTATTTATTGGAATCCAGTAAAATTTGGTCTTGCATTGCTAGAACGGTGAAATGCAGTTATGGAGATTGTGTATTTTGGGTGCCCTGGGTTATGACTCCTCTCAATTCATCTGTGGCATCAACAACGTCCATTTCAACTATTTGTGGCATCCACAATGTCCTTTCAACAAATTTTCAGGTATTTTGTGCAGATTTTGGCTCGCCAAATTCTAATGAAACCTCTTTGAAAAAGGTGCATTTGGTTCGCTAGTTACCCTGCTTCTAGTGAAATTGACATAAGACAAGCCGCATTTCAAAAAGTCTGTAATAGCAGGTGGCGGTCAACACAGTCGTCTCTGTCACTCACTCCTTCAAAAACACGCAAAACTGACTGTTTGAGGCCGGAGATTTCTGCTTTCTACCGTACTCGTCTATATCACTCTCAGTGCATATAGAGTCAATAAGCAATGCATTTTTGAATAGAGAAAATACAAAAAATAGTTTCTTCCAGCAAATACAAAGACTGAAGCCCAAGATAAATTGTTCGAAGCATATGTAGATCCGTTCCCTCGGGCTGCTTGCCTCTGCTTGTGCTTGTGAGCGCATTTGGTGTCACCGCTTATTCGCCATCCAAGACGTGATGTTCAGGTATTTTAAGTAAAATAATTTATTTTTAAGTTCACTACTTTGTAAAAACCATATTGATATATATATGAGATTTTAAGAGTAAAACAAGGGAAATAGCTGCAAAGCAGCTAGTCCCTGCCTTAATAATAATTTCTAGTATACACGGAGCTGAGAGCAGTGTTTTAAAATCAATTTAGCTTTTATCTTATCTGCTTTACACAGCACCAAGGCGGAGAAGACGCAGCCAAAGGCTATGCTTTTTTGTCTTATCTGCTTTACACTGCACGAAACACAGCACCAAGGCGGAGAAGACGCAGGAGCAACACACATAGTACGAGCCTATCAAATCTTTCACGGAGCTTCCTTTTACTAAATCTCCTCCTGCCAGAGCAACACACATAGYACGAGCCTATCAAATCTTTCACAGAGCTTCCTTTACTAAATCTCCCCCCACCATAGTAGATGAGAGGCTCATACCCATACCGTTTACCGTTTAACATTCTGCTTGTAAGATTTGAAGTGTCTACAAGCCTTGTGGAGTTGTTATCCCTGGCCTCTTAGACCATCTCAGCTGCTCTAGATGCATGCATTAGCAGGTTTGAGATACCAGAGACTGTATAAGTAAACACCCCCATATGCATAATGAAATCCATTGTCGTCCTTTTTCATAACAAGGCTGCGTGGCAGCTAAGTCCCTGCCAAGGAGGTTAGAAAGTAAATTTTGAAAAATGGGGTCGAAGTGGCGGTGATGGTGAAAAGACATTAAGAATAAAAAATTTCTTAAGAGCACCAACCTGTCGGCGAACAAAATAAAAAAGATTGCATCGCCTTTGAAATGAATACTTGGAAAGGATAACATGCTTGTGCGTAAATCTTAGTTTAATTCGTACTAATGACAAATATTCTCCGAAATTTCAGACATTAATGACAACTGTAACGGTTGCTGCAGGATGGCTACTAGCATTAAAGCTTAATTATTGCATATGGAAAGCGGTCAGGCGGGTTACAAAAGAAAAACAGAAGAAGATATACCCAGGAGACGTGAAGGCCCAATGGTTCTCTGCCTGGCGGGTTGAAAATTGAGCCTCTATTGTTCTGTGTCCTACAAATAGCACCTACACTTCCACGAAATACAAAATGATAGGTGGAGTTGTGAGTTGGCCGGTTTAACATTGCGGGTTGGTTGGTTAAACATGTACTTTTATAAAGTATGGACATCATATTATATAGAGCATATCCGAATCCGTGATTCCATACTTGTTTTTTGTTTTGCGCATTCGCGGCTTGACGGGCTGAAAATTGAGTATCTATTATTCTGTGCCCTACAAATAGCACCCATAGTTCCGTGATATACAAATTGACAGCGGGAGTTGTGGAGATGAGTTTCTATATAAAGTATAGACATGAGATTTTATACAGCATATGCGGATCACTTATTCCATATTTAGGCACTTTTTTGATCGTGGGTTCGTGGCCTGGCAGGCTGAAAAAATACTGAATATTGTTCCATGTCTTACAAATAGCACGCAGATTTCCGCGATATACAAATTGACAGCATGACCTATGGGTTGTTTGGTTGAACATTGCATTTGTACTGTTCTAGAACATATGCAGATTCTTCGTTCCCTGTACTACAAATAACAACCACATTTTCGCGATATACAAATTGACAGGAGGACCTACGGGCTGCTTCGCTGAACATTGTATTCGTATTGTTCTAGAACATATGAGGATTCCTCATTTCATGCTTGGGCACTTTTTGGATCGCAGGTTCGCGGCTTGGCAGGCTGAAAATTAAGTATCTATTGTTCAGTGTCTTACAAATAGCACCTACACTTCCGCGATATACAAATTTACAAGCGGGCTTCTGGACATAGTCTCTATATAAAGTATGGAATGAGATTTTATACAACATATGTGGATTCCTCATTCCATACTTACGTAGTTTTTGGATCTTGAATTTGCAGCCTGGCAGGCCGAAAATAGAGTCTCTATTGTTCCGTCTCCTACAAATAGCACCCAGATTTCTGCGATATACAAATTGACAGTGGGAGTTGCGGAGATGAGTCTCTATATAAATATCGACATGAGATTTTATAGAGCATATGCGGATCCCTGTTTCCATATTTAGACAATTTTTTTATCGCGGGTTTGCAGTATGGCAGGTCGAAAAAAGAGTCTCTATTGTTCCTTGTCCTACAAATAGCACTGAGATTTTCGCGACATACAAATTGACACGAGTCGCCACGGGCTGCTTGGTTGAACATTGCATTTGTTTTGTTCTAGAACATATGCTCATCCTTGATTCCATACTTGGGCACTTTTTTGGATCGCGGGTTCGCGGGCGGGCGGGCTGAAAATTAAGTATCTACTGTTCCATATCCTACAAATAACACCTACACTTCTGCGATATACAAATTGACACGTGGACCTGTGGACATAATCTCTATATATAATATGGAATGAGATTTTACAGAACATATGCGGATCACTAATTGCATATTTAGGCAATTTTTGGAGCACGCATTGGCGGCTTGGTGCATCGAAAACAGTCTATTGTTTCGTCACCTACAAATAGCATTCATACTTCAGTGATATACAAATTGACAGGTGGACTCGGGCTACTTAGTTGAACATTGGACTTTATTGTCCCGTTGCGATCCCGTATCAATTTCATAGTTAGCGGTTTTTTTTTATCGGGGGCTCTGGAGTTGTCCGCGACATATAAATTGACACAAGTCGCTACGGATTGCTTAGCTGAACATTGCATTTGTATTGTTCTAGAAGATATGCGGATCCCTCATTCCATACTTGGGCACTTTTTGGATCGCGGGTTCACGACCTGGCAGGTTGAAAATTAAGTATCTATTGTTCTGTATCCTACAAATAGCACCCACACTTCCGCGATATACAAATTGACACGTGGACCTGGGGACAAACTCTGTATATAAAGTATGGAATGAGATTTTATACAACATATGTGAATCAATAATTGCATACTAATTGACAGGTGGACTCGAGCTGCTTCGCTGAACATTGAACTTTTATTGTGCCATTGCGATCCCGTATCAATTTCATAGTTAGCGATTTTTTTTGATCGGGGGCTCTGGGGCTGGCGGGCTGGAAATTGGGCCTCTATTGTTCTGCGTTGTACAAATACATTGTTCTACAACATATGCGGACCTACGGGTTGCTTGGTTGAACTTTGCATTTGTATTGTTGTAGAACATATGCGGAGTCCTCATTCCATACTTGGGCACTTTTTGGATTGTGGGTTGGCGGCCTGGCGGGCTAAAAATTAAGTATCTATTGTTCTATGTTCTATAAATAGCACCTACACTTCCGCGATATACAAATTTACACGGCGGCTTGTGGACATAGCTTCTGTATAAAGTATGGAATGAGATTTTATACAACATATGCAGATTCCTCATTCCATACTTAGGCAGTTTTTGGATCGTGGGTTTGCGGCCTAGCCGGTCGAAAATAGTGTCTATTGTTCTGTCTCCTACAAATAGCACCCAGATTTTCGCGACATACAAATTGACAGGAGGAGCTGTGGGTTGCTTGGATGAACAGTGCATTTGTATTGTTCTAGAACATATGCGGATCCCTCATTCCATAAATGAACATTTTTTGGATCGCGGGTTAGCGGCCAAGCAGGCTGAAAATTAAGTATGCAGAACCCTCATTGCATACTCACAAGTGGACTCGGGTTGCTTCGTTGAACATTGGACTTTTATTGCCTCGTAGCGATTCCGTATCAATTTCATAATTATCGATTTTTTTCTATCGGGGGCTCTGGGTTGGCGGGTTGGAAATTGGGCCTCTATTGTTCCCCGCTGTACAAACACATTGTTCTAGAACATATGCAGATCCCTCATTCCATACATGAGCGCTTTTTGGATCGCGGATTCGTGACCTAGCAGGCTTAAAATTATCTATTGTTCCGTGTTTTACAAATAACATCTTCACTTCCGCGATATACAAATTGACAAGCGGACTTGTGGACATAATCTCTATATTAACTATGGAATGAGATTTTGTACAGCATATGCAGATTCCTCATTCCATACTTGGGGGCAGTTTTTGGATCGCAGGTTAGCGGCCTGGTGGGTTGAAAATAGAATCTCTATTGTTCCCTCTCCTATATATACCACCCAGGCTTCTGTGATATACAAATTGCCAGGAGGACTCAGGCTGGTTGCCTGAACATTGCACTTTGAGACAGTTTTTGAATGGCGGGTTCGTGGCCGGGCGGGCCAAAAATAGAGTCTCCATTGTTCCCTCTGCTAAAAATAACATCCAGACTCCCGCCATATACAAATTGACAAGAGGACTTGGGTTGGTTCATTGAACATTGCACTTTTATTGTCCTATAACAATTCCGTATGTTTCATATTTAACGATTTTTTTGATCGGGGGCTGTGGGGATGGCGGGCTAAAAAATGGGCCTCTTTTGTTCGGGCTCACGGGCTGAAAATGAGACTTTATTGTTCCGTGTTGTATAAAATCTACCCACAACTCCGCGATATACAAATTGACAAAGGAACCTATGGGCTGCATGGGGCATCATTGTAGTTTTATTGTTCCTTGTCCTCCGAATAGCGTTCGGAGATCCGCCATATACAGATTGACAGATGGACTTGAGAGCTGGCGCATTAAATTATTAAAGGATGTTAAATCGCTTATTCTTAAAAGAATCAAGGAATTTTTTTTATTTTTTATTTTTTTAAATGCTATAACCGCAAGCATAACTAGGACCAATTTGAATTTTAAGGGCCTGTTGTTCATATGATAGCACAATTGCATTCCGCACACTAAATATTTGTTGATTTCAAATTATTCCAGGATATTAATCTGACTAATTTCATCGAATAAG